>RJWH01004190.1:0-117984 GCA_004363575.1 Solenodon paradoxus | reverse complement strand
GAAGAAGGAAGAAGGAAGAAGGAAGAAGGAAGAAGAAGAAGAAGAAGAAGAAGAAGAAGAAGAAGAAGAAGAAGAAGAAGAAGAAGAAGAAGAAGAAGAAGAAGAAGAAGAAGAAGAAGAAGAAGAAGAAGAAGAAGAAGCAAATCAGTGAGTACAGGAAGAGAAGGGGAGGACCAAATGGAGTAAAGGGGACTAGTTGTATAGTAAAGGATAAAATGAAATGGTACTGAGCTTACTGTATCATATACAGATGAGCCTTTAATATAATGTACACCTTAAACCTATATAATGTTAGAATGCAACATTCCTTCAATAAATCGACTTTTTAAAAATCAAATTAAATTAAAATGGAATGATCCAGTCATCTCACTTTCTGGGTATAAATCGAAAGGAAGTGAGAGCAAGATATCAGAAAAATATCTGCTGCCCCATATTTGCTGCAGCATTATTCACAAGAGCCAAGATATGTAGAATAAACCAGTGTCCAATGATGAATAAATGAGTAAAGAAGATGTGAGACATAGGTAGATACACAGAGATAGATATTTTGACTACAGTTATTATTTAGCTATGAAATATTGCTCATCCTTGAGAACACTTGATATAGAAGGAAATCCAGCTATTTTTAACAGGGATGGCCCTTGATGGAATGAAGCTAAATGAAATAAAACAAATACTACATGGTATCATTTATAGGGGAAATTCTAAAACAAGTTAAAGGCGTAGAAACAGAGTACAAATGTGGTTGCCAGGGATTGAGAAAGCGGGGGAAAGAGGGAGAGGTTGGCAAACTTGCTGTGCTCTGACGGAGTAGTGGTCAGGACAGCCGACCTCCAAAGGGGCACAGGCCACACATCCCTGGGTTCGAGAACTAGATCTGGGGTGAAACAATGGTGTGAATAATTACATTTAAAAAATAAAATGAAAACGCTTCTTTCTCCTCCCTCTTCCTGCCTACTCGCTTTCATTCCTGCCTGCAACTTTCCTTGGAAAAAAAAAAAAAAAAAAAGAAGGTTACAAACTTTCAGCTATAAGATGAACAGATGAATAAGGTCTGAGGGGTAATGTAGAGCACGGTGACTGTAATGACACCGTATTGTGTAACTGAAATTTCCAAGGGAGTAGAACTTAAATATTGTCACACACAAAAAGAAATAGTTGAGGGGCTACATGTGTTAACTAGATGGGGAGGTTCCTACAACGTCTACATCTGTCAAATCATCACCATGTACTTAACTACCTAGCAGCTTCGTATGTCCATTACTTCTCAAGAGAGCTAGATTTTTAAATATACCTAACAGCAAACATAGTATTTCATTTATTTTATTATTATGTGTGTTATGACATTATGATATCCCTCCACCTTAGAAATAAGAAACAAACAAAATTGTGTATCTATATGTTTCTACATGTTTGTATTATATAAATATATACATACTGTATACACACACAATCTATTTTTAAAATCTGGAAGCCCACTTAATCTCTGCTATGGAGACTAGCATTGAAGAGAAGGTCAAGGAGAGCTTTATTTATCTTTATTATTTGAATATTTATAATGATTATATTAATGTTTACTTGCACAACTAGAGAAAAATTAAAAGCAATTATAAATAATAGCAGTAAAAATACTCTAGGTATTTATTTATTTATTTATTTAGGCAAAATACTACAGTATAAAAGTAGCCAGGCTTTCTCTGTCACCTTTCAGGCTCCTCATAGCTCTAACCTTTGGTAACTTGCATGTTGATCTAGCTTAAGGTGGAGAAAATCATCTCAGGCAGCATGTGCTACCTGAATTTAGGGTTCTGCCTTAGGATTGTGATGTGGCTTCCCAAGCACAATCAGAGACCCCAGACTTTGCACTACTGAGAATTCCACACAAATTGTGCAGTAGCTTGACAGTTCCCAGCAGGATATAAGATATGTAGATTTCACAGAGAGCTATACTCTTATAATCCCAATTAAGATAGAAGTAATGTCTTGATCACTCTTTCTCTTGCCCCTCCTGCTCTGAGTCTCCAAGTGTATTCCCCAGTCACTGGGAACCACTCCTGGGTCCTTCTGCCCTAAGAGTCCTCCTCCTTGGCTGTTGCCCAATTAAGTCACAGGTTGAGATACTCTGAAGTGAGAAGTCCTCAGAGACTTGTTAAATTCGGTGCTTAAGAATATGGAAGCAACATCATTAAAAACTTCAGCTTATTAAAATGACTGGGCCAACAACAACTATGCAGGAAGAGCAGAAGTGACTTGGTATCCCTCAGAGGCATCTGGAGAAACTTGTTTTAACTGTTATCTAACTTTATCCCATGTGTGTACACTAGTTACTGAGAACACACCCAGGCTGCCTTCACTTTCCCCACCACCATCACTCTGTTATTTTCACCCTGTATTACATCATTGTAACTTCATCACCCACATTAGTATCTCATCACTGTCATGCACCATTGCCCCAAAATAGCCTTTCTCTATTGCATCATCATTCTCAATATTATGACCTAATTAATCATCTCACCATCATTAGTATGATCATCAACCCCATTATCATTGCAAATACCATCTTCAATGTTTCATCAATTATTATCACTAGCACCCCCATAACCATCACTATAACATATATCAGCAACTCATGAGAAGAGAACAGCCCTGAAGATTGAGGAAAAAGACTTCATTTGAAAACAATGAAGAAAGCGGTTTATAGATAGCTGTTCCATGATATCAGTCAGGTGCAAAAGGACAACAAGAGGAATACATCAAGTAGAAAAAAATAAAATTTAGCATTGTAGTCAAAATAAAGCTTGGACTGATGACAGCAAATGAGACATTTGACCTTGCATAAAATTTAAAAATAAAGTGCAGGAGAAAAAATTACGTTGATTGTGAAATGAAAGTGAGTTGCATAGATCCAACTACGAGTATTAAAAGAATTCCTGGAGAAGAAAACAGTAAATGAATCAGAGGCAATATGCAATAGTATAATATTAGACATTTTTCTGAATCTCAAAAGCTCTGCAGATCAAAATGTCCCACTATATTCCAGGGGAAATTAATGAAAGGTGTCTACACCTGCATGTATTCACCTGATAATCTGTTCTCCACACTACCACCAGAATGGTCTATTCAAAATACAGGTCTTAGCACATCATCCCCAACTTTAAACATTTTTAATAACTTACTAGTGCACTTAAGATCAAAATTCCAAGTAACCCACAAGAACCATGGTTGCCCTGCATATCTTCATATACTTCTGCTTTGTTTTCTGCTTAAAATGGCTTTCTTGCATGTGATAGGTTTCTTCTGACAATAGGAAGATGGTATATGTTGCTCCCTCTGTCCAGAAATGTTCTCGATTTCATCAGTTTCCTCTAGTTAATTCTGACTTTATCTCACACATCAGTTTGATAAGGAAACCTTCCCAGACCTAACTACACTAATGGTCAGGTAACACCTTGGGTTCATAGCAAATGATAGAGCTAGGTGGAATCCAAAACCCTCATTAATTTCTATATTATCTCTCTGAACCTACTATTTTTTCACCTGCAAAAAGAGAATAAGAGTCTCAACCTTAAAGGTAAGGTATTAATTATGTAAACTGACAATCTAGACTAATTCTAAGTTATTTGGATCAATTAGAAATTACATGGATAAATTTATAATGGCTTAGTTCCATTCAACCAGTCTGCGCCAACTTAAAGAATCAATTTGCACTGGATTTTGCTGGTATAGACAAACTAGTATGGCTTTGAACATCTTTTGCTAAAATTATAATGGAAATACTATTGGTTATTAGAGAAATATGCTAATTATCATGTTGACATAATTTTATTATTAGGTTACTAAGGGGGTTAATCAACAATGGTTAATTTGTCTCAAGAATCATTTGGGCATCTCTGCTATTACTGACAGGCAAAATCCCAATTTTCAATGTTGAGGGATTTCCCACCACCAAGCAAAAGACATCAGATTCCACAGGTGAGGGAGTCAGTCCAGCAAAACTACACATCCACTTCAGATGTTAAGTTCAGATTATCACCTACACTTCTGACCAAAAGGATATAAATCAGTGTTAGGAGTTAGCAACATGGTAACCTTTGAAGAGAAAGGAGAAGATAGTGGTTGGGAAAGGGCGTAAGAGAGGTTTCTGGGATGCAGCCAATGTTCTTCCTATTCCTTGACTTATGTGACAGTTACAAATGCTTATTTTGTGTTAAATCAATGAAAGCTGTACAATTTGAAGGAAAGCAATTTCCCATGTATGTTTTATGTTTCACAATAAAAGTTTTTTGTCTTGTTTTGTTTTGTTTTAAATATTAGTGCTTCTCAATAATCCCTAACTTGGAACTGTGAGTTCTAACAAGTTATGGGACCATGAGGAAGGTGCTATGATAATTAGCAGTTCTCCCACTTTATTTTACCTCTCCATTTGCCAAATGGAGACTCAGAGTCTAGGGCTTTTTTCTTTTAATTATTAATATTTTGAACTAAGATTTCCAAATATTAAAACAACCTTGCAGCTTTTTGAAAAAACTCATTTGATCATGATGCATTATTCTTTTCATATATTGCTGGATGTTTTCCAATACTTAGTTAGTTTGCATATATGTTCATGAAGGACATTTACCTTTAGTTTTCCATTTGGTAATAATTTTTGTTATTTTAGTATTAGTGTAATGCTGACTCATAAAATGAATTGAGAAGTACTCCCTCCACTTCTGTTTTCTGAAAGAGTTTGTGTAGGATTGTTATTTTCTTCATTAAGTGTTTGATGGATTAACAACAAAAAGCCACCTGAGCCTGGAGAATCATATTGTGGGAAGTCTTCAATTACAAATTCAATGATTTAAATGGATATAAAATTATGCATATTTTCTACTTTTTGTCAGTTCTGGAAATGTATATCTTCACAGAGTTATCCATTTTATTTAAGTCGTCAAATTTATTGAAAAATTCTTTAAAGCATTTCCTTATTGTCTATTTAATGTCTGTAGGGTATGTAGTTGTGTCCCGTTTTCAGTCATTAGATCGATCATTTGTGTCTTTCTCTTCTTTCTTTTTTATTATGTATTTTAGCTAGTTTATTTATGCTGTTGAAATTTTCAACAAACCAGTTTTATCTATTGATTCCCTGTTTTCCTTGCTTCTGATTTCCACTTTTTTTTTTCCTTTTATCTTATTACTTTTTATTAAAAGTTCCCAGTCTGGCTCCCTAATGTGGAAACCTAGTTAATGGATGTACTTTAGTTCTTTTTTTTAAAGGAACATAAAACTATTATTGATCACTGTTCACTAGTATTTACAATAAAGTAAATACTATGCAGTTGGTAACATTGTGATAACTACAAAGTTATGTTTTTCCTGAACCAGTAACCAAAATACTGAAAAGATTGAGCCTACATATATAGAATGAATTGGGGTAAAGAGAAAAACACGCAGCGCAAGAGTTTGGATTACAAAGTTTTTCACTCATTTATTCCAGCAGGTCCTAAATTACCAACATTGCCTACATTAGGTTTCCATGGACAAAGTCTCAAAAGGTCCACAAATCATGACCTTTAGACAATATAGCACAGGCTTTTCAAGAAATGGTTCACACGAAAGAACCTTTAAATGTACCGGGTCTATAGCATCTCCCTAGTTCTTGTCTAATACCAGCATTTAAAGCTGTAAGTTCCCCCTCTAAAGCACAGCTTTATATGCATTCTAAAAATCTTTATTGTTGTGTGTTTTTTTAACTTTCAAATATTTTCTAGTTTATCATAATTTTCTTTGATTCATGACTTACTTAGAAATGTGTATTTAATTTTCCTACTTATCATTAGTGGATTTTCTAGTTATCTCTATGATTGATTTCTAATAAATTCTGTTATGGTCAGAAAACATATTCTATCTGATTTAATCCTTTTAAATGTACTGAGACTTGTTTTCTAATCAAACATGTGGTCTATACTGCTTAGTGTTCTAGTGTAAATTATTGTTTTTGTTTTTTTTTAAGGAAAGGTGTAGGCAAGAATAAAGGGGTATATACAGGCAGACAGGAAGAGAGAAGAAGAAGCAATGTATTCATCTTTATTTATCTGTTGATGTTGGTTGTTCCCCCATCCCTCTGCCCCGAGGTTGCAAACCAGCATCCTTGGGAGGTACACGGACTGTGCTCAGCAAGAAGTGGCTCATCAAACCACTGCTCCAGGAAGCTGTGCCCTATGTGCACTTTAAAAGAATTCATCTCCTGTTATTGATGGGTCAGTGTGTTATAATTGCCAGTTTGGTCAAAATGATTGTTTTTCAAAGTCTTTTATATACTTACTGACTTTCTGTTTACTCACTTTATCAATTTCTAAGATACAAAGTGGAAATTTTCAACTATAGTTATGGATTTGTCTCTTCTTTCAGTTCTGTCAGTTTTTGCTTCATGAGTTTCAAAATTCTGCTGTTAGATAAAAACACATGTTAGAGTTGCTATTATAAAATTCTTATTATCCCTGGTAATGTGCCTTGTAGAGGAGTCTGCTTTAGCTGATACAAATATAGCCTAGCTTTCTTATTATTTATGTTTGCTTGATATAGCTGTGACTAGCTTTTTACTTCTAATGTATTTGTCTTTCTAGTTAAAGGCTTCTTGGCAACAGAGAGTATTTGAGTCTTTCTTTATCCAGTTTAACAATCTCTACTTTATATTAGAATAGCTTACATTCATATAATTTTCAGTCTGATTGGGTTTTAATTGAGCATCTTGCAATTTGTTTATTATTTCTGACATCTCTTTTTTTGTTCTTTAGTTCATCTTTTCATCTTTTGGATTGAGAGTCTTAGTAACATTTTTATCTTTCACAGAATGTCTTATTAGCTATGCTTGTCTAACTTTCAGTGGATTCTCTATGGTTTACAATACACATCTTTAGCTTATTCCAGCTTGACCTCAAGTAATGTCCCTTAAGTTATAATGCAGACATTCCAATTTCTATCTTTTCTTTTATGCTCTCATTGACATACATTTTATTTCTGCATATTATAAAATCCACAGTAGCCTGCTATTGTTTTTTCTTTCAACAGTTATCTTTAAGAGAAGTTGGAAAATGAAAGAGTTCCTTTATATTTATCCACTATTCCTTTGTGAATATCCAAGTATTATGTTATTATTTTCATTTGTTCTGAAGAACTTCCTTTAACATTTCTTAAAGGACATGTGTGCTGGTGAGGAATTCTCACTGCTTTTGTTTATCTGAAAAATTCTTTATTATACCTTCATTCTTGGAAGGTATTTTCATTTGTTATAGAAATCTAGGTTGACATTTTTTCCTTTCAACACTTTAAAAAAGCTCCATTGGCTTCAGGTTGGTATAGCTCTGCTAATAAATCTGTGAATATTATTTGCATTACTGTGTACATAATCTCTTTTATTTTTTCATCCTGAACTTTCATCACTAGTGTTTAGTAATTTGATTGTAGTGTTCTTTGGTGTGGATTTCTTAATGTTCATCCTGTTTGGGCTATAGTAAACTTGGATCTGTGGGTTTGCAATTTTCACCAAATTTGGAAATTACTTCCCATTAATTCTTCAAATATTTTTATGTCCCTCTACACTTCTATTTTGAGAATCTAGCTGAACTTATGTTAACTGTTTCTTTGTCCACTGGCCATTGAGGCTCTGTTCATTGTTGCTGTCTTTTTATCTCTATGCTTCAAACTGAACATTTTCCATCAAAATGTCTTCAAGTTCACTGATATTCTTCTACAATGTCTAATCAACTATTAATCTCATCCAGTGAAATTTGTATTTCATCTCCAGATTTTCTATTTGGTTCTCTTTTGCATCATTCACTTCTCTCATTCATTTTCCTTTTAACCCTCTAGTATCTGAATAATAAATATTTTAAGGGCTGGGAAGTTAATTCCATGACCTCAACCAATTTTTCTTCTGTTTCTATTTACTGATTTTTCTCCTGACTATGAGTCACATTTTCCTACTTTTTCAACTGACTGTATTTCGAATAGTTTTTAGTTGCTGTTGTCCATTGTGAATGCTATGTTGCTGAATGAAGGATTTTGTTGTACTGTTTTTTAAAAACATGTAAATTCTTCTAGCAGGCAGCTGGGTACTTGTGAGTCAACTGATCCTTTGAATGCTTGTTTGTTTTTTGTTGTTGTTTTTAGAGGAAGGAGCCAGGCAAGAATAAAGACAAGTAGGCAGGCAGGCAGGAAGGAATTTGATTGTCGCAGCCACCACCACCATCACCACCACTGCTGTCCTGGGCCATGAGCCCAGGTCCTTAGGTTTTAAGTGGACTATGTGGGAACTACAGACTTACTGCCTGAACCACCAGCATGTGCCTCGGTGCTTGTTTTTGAGCTTGTTAGGGTAACGCTAAACTGACCTTTTCTCTGAGGCTAGCTTGATCCTACTACTATAAACTTTTGAGGATCTCTGCCAAATGCCTTCAACAAGGACTCGAATCTGGTCAGAGCTCACTTTTCTCTCAGTCCTGTATGAGTTCTGGAAACCATTCACCTCACAGCTTCCCATTCATTCTTTGGCCAGTTCCAGGACGTTTCAACTCAGTTAGTATCCAGCAGCAGTATCAGGAGAGTCTATGCTCATTTCTGGCTCTTTCTCTCCCTGTCTCTCCTCTCCAATTTACTACTCCACGAACTTTCATCTGCCTCACATTCCCTAAACTTCAATGTCTTTAATCTCTGCCATGCTCAGATTCGATTCTTCTCTGAACTTTTCAGAAACTGCTTCTGTCCCTAGCACTGCAGTGCATCTAGCTGTGACTCTGCTGCAGTGACTCTTGCATAAAGGAGATATGCAATGCATAACCTCTTATTTATTAAGATCTTTGATATGTTATAAAAAAACTTTTTTTTTCATAAAATTTTATGCTGATTTCTAGATCATTCTTTTCTTTTCCTCTATAGTGAATGGTATTTTATCTTCTGTTTTCTATCTGATTTCCCTGTCAGCCTGGTCTCTGCACCTGATACTAATTGAGAGGATACCCAGAGGTTTCAAGAAAGATCTACAGGTTAAGACACTGCATGAGAAGCTGTAGGGCCAGGGTCACTATGCTTTTCAACTCCTCAGTGCTTCTCAAAGCAGCCTCGGAGTTTAGAAGCACACTGAGGGCCTGGAGTGACCCTGGTGAGTGGCAGCAGACGCACCTGAGACACATAAGGATGTGGGCTGGAGCGAAGGAAAATAAATAAAGCACAACGACTCCAGCTCTCTCCCTTCAAGGCTCTGCCTGACCCCAGCCCTGTGTGGAGGTTGGACTGCTGGACCACTGGGTCAGGCTGAAGAAAGGCCAGTTTGGCAAGGGAAAAACTGTCTTGTTAGTTGTCCCAGAGGTTAACAACGTGACTCTTGAGCAGAATGATAGTTCATTTTCTTGCTAGGCTTAGGAAGGTAGTGAAGTGAAGACTTCAGGAGTCTATTCAAACAATGCTAGAAAAAGGGGCCTGGACCTGGCTCACAATGTAAGAAACAAGGGTCAGCTCTGCCAGCATGTGATAAAATGTGCCTGCATTTCTAAAAGATGTGAGTATCCATAATGATGGAAACAGGAGAAAACCACAATCAAACTAGACAGACGTTGAGTTGGGTAGCAAACATTTACCAAACACCTGCATCTGTCCATTACTACGCCCAGTGGAGAGAGAGATGGACCAAATGTGTTTCTTGTTCTTGTGTAGCTTCGATATAAACAAACAGTTCAGTATTTAGTCACTGTAGATGTGGGCTTAGAGCATGATATAAAGAAAAACTGGATAAGGGGCTACAGAATCCAGAAAGACTTTTTAAAGATTACATGTGAGTTTATTGTAGACTATTGGGTAGGTGTTCTCCAGACAGACAATGGAGGGAAATCTTTCTAGGCCATGGTGGAGCAGTGGTTAAGTCAATCGCCTCTCAAGGAGCAGGCCATATATCCCTGGGTTCAAGTCCCTGGTTGTGGTGTAGACAACAAGTGTGAACAACTTAATAAAAATAAAATAAAATGCTAAAAAAACAAACGAAACCAACAACAAAGAAATTTTCCAGGCTGAAGAGCAAGAATTAAAGCAAAGAGTCATGAAGCAGCTCGTTGGGCTCAGGAAACTGCAGACATTTTCAGACAACTGACAACCAGCCCCACGCACATCAGGAATACACTGTGTCATGGATGAATGAATAAATAAATGACATAGTGGGGAAGAGCATGAACATTAGAGTCAGCGTTAGATGCTTACTAAAATCAGTTCCTTTATGGTGGGCTTTTGTCTCTTTTCCAATAAATATATATAGTAGACAAATTCAGAGAGTAAAATAGTGGTTGCTCGGGCTAGGGAGAGAAATGGGGATCGTTTAATGGTTATTCAAGAGATTGATTTCACAGCACGTAATATTAAAAATGGTGAGGAGGGTAATTTTATGTGGTTTACCACAACTTAGAATATTTTTAATGTAAATTCACCACATTACTTAGAATATGAAAGGGATGTTCTGTCTATATTGTCATGTTGGTGATATTGGTCAGAATGTCTCCTTAGACATAAAACCTCCACTGTTTGGTGAGACACAGGATTTCCATACTGGGCAGCTACTTTAAAGTGGAAGAGGTTTCTGATTTCTTCCAAAATCTTTGGTCAGAAAATGGCTGGCCAAGAAGAGGCCCAGTCATTAGCCCATTATATCGTGGGTCTGCTGCTGGACCTCATCTCCTTTTCTGGTGGCTGTGCGGCGATGATTCTAGTAAGCAGGCTAAGTCCTGAGAAGCTGGGGACCTTGAGCCGCGAGGCACGCAGGAAGATTCTGGGAGGGGGAACAGACAGAGTGAGGTTTAAAGGGGTGTATGCGAGGACACTGTTGCTGGGAGACAGCGTGGGACGCCGTTGCCTGGAGACCGCTGAAGCCTGGCACCCGCTGCGGGTACTGAGGTTTGTGAGAAGGAGGCTGACAGGAAAGAACCCCGACTAGACCATGGCCGGACACCAGAAGGAGAAGGTGATCCCAGATGAGGTCCACCAGAACCAGATCTTGCGTGAACTGTACCTCAAAGAGCTTCGAACCCAGAAACTCTACACGAAATACCATGTGAATCCCCTCCGCAAGGGTGAGGCTGCGGGATGGAGGAGGGGAAAAGAATGGGGGGTGGGGCAACAAACAGGGAGGGAGGAGTGGTCAGAGGAAGGGGCCCCAACCCCCACCCATGTCACATCAAATGTATTAGATGTATTAGAAAGCACCCATGTCATGACTAAATAATATTTTAGTTGTTAAAGTGTTTGCTTTAGTTGCTAAAAATTTTGCTTTTAAAATAACTGTATTTTGCAGGGTTTTGTTTTACTTGTGTTTTGGTTTGGTTTTAGCAAGCTAATGTCTGTGGGGGTTTCGGGCTGCTAACATTGGATTAGACCTTTGGGAAGTGCAGGTAGAGGTAGACAGAGGCCCACAGTGCCTCTTGATAAAATGGCGTCCCCCTCGCTCACTCTTGGGCACATTCCTTGTGCAGTTCCATAGGGTCCTGTCACCCTGACTCCCCCTGAATGCCCCTGGGGCTCCCATGGAGCCAGGGACCCAAGCACCCAACCACCTCCCAGCTGTCTTCCCTAGACAACCCATAGGAACCTCAAACTCACTAGTTCTAAAAATGGGATGCTCCTGCCCCACTTCTACTCCAGAATATTATTTTAGCCAAAAGCACTACAACCTTTGACAGCCTCCACATCATCCTGTTTCTTTTTCTGACATCACACACCTAAGTCATCACATTCCTATTTATTACTTAACGTTCTGTCAGCTGGCCCTCCATGTTCCTGCCTCATAAAAGACCCTCGGCCATGTGAGCACATCTGCATGGTTCCTGACTTGATTCCCCCTCAGTCGCGCCTGAGTCAGCCTCTCTCTCCAGCCTCATCCCCGAGCCTCAGCAGTCCCTCCTCACTCTTGGTCTGATGGTCTCCTAACTACTCTCTTTTCCTCAAAGCATCCCCCACCCCTACCCTACACTGCAGGCTAGAGTTCTGCTAAAGGGCGAGTTTGATCAGGCCAATCCCTCTGTAAAATCCTTCTGCGGCCCCACAGCCTCTGAATTGAGGTTTCCACCCATTAGTACATAAGGTTCAGAGGGATGCCACACAGCGTCACTGCGACTTCCCTCCCACCTACACAGTTCTTTTTGTTCTTTGCCTTTTTCTTTTTATCATTCAGTTGCTCACACGGGTTGTTTCCCCCAGGCGCAGGACTCAAACGCAAGGGCATATGACCCACACACCTTTGGAGGCAGTTGATCTAACCACTGCTCCACCAGGGCACACCTGCACACTGCTTTGTGATAAATACTTCATTGCCTCCTCTGCACCCACCACACACTCCCTTCACTCCTGTCATATCTAAATAAGTGGATTTCCTAAAGAAATATGGCCATTTCCCACCTCTTTACTTTCATAAACACGAAGTTCCTTCATGAACTTCACTTCTGGGCCTCATAACTGTAGTCCGCTGCATAACTATAAATCAGGACAGTCAAGCTAATTAAGCATATCCATCTCCTCCCAAGGTCACTGTGTGTCTCGTGTTTGTGTGTGTGTGTGAGTGGTGAAAAGAAAATGTACTATCTTCACTCTGTCTGACTTACCAGTTTACTTGGTTTATTGCTGGAGCCCTCAGCCACTAATCTCAGGAAAACAAATGAATGCCTCATTCTGTTTAAACATGGCCCTTTCCTACAATTTAAATAATCCCCTCAGCCAACATTCAGGTTTTCTAAGAAAAGCGCTGGTCTCCACGTTCCTGTCTCTTAAGGCATGTGATGAACAGATCCATTAGGGCAAAGTGAAGAAATAGTGGAGTTTGTAGTTATGGTTACTTTATGTATAAAGACGTCATATCAGCTAATATGCTGATAATTGTACATCAACACTATATAAATATACAGTTATTAGGTGCATGCTCAGTTTTTCCTGGTAAGCATTTGAGATAAAAAAACATTTTTTAAAGCTTAAGACCCACTGGTTTCTCAGGGCCTCCACTCATTTCCTACTACTGTCACCTTGCCCAAGCACTTGAGTTTCTCTAGCCTTCTCGATGTTTCTGAAACTCACCACACTTACTCTTGGATACTCCCTACATCACTCACTCACCACGTTCCCTCACTGTATCCAGGACTCCGCGCATGTGTAATCTCCCTAGAGACTATCACCCAATCCCACCTCCCACACATTTGACCTGCTCTATTGGTCTGCAGCTCATATTTGCCTGATGTTACATAGTTTATTGTCTGTCACCACAATAGAAAGGAAGTTCAAGGAGTAGGGAGCCCTCACATTCCTTGCTTGGAGACCTACGTCCGGAGCACCAGTAATGACAGCAGAATGGATGCCTGTGGGTCCTGCCCCTTTGTTATCTCATGGCCTTGTCTGTACATACCCCATGTCTCATCCCATAGACCAGTGCTGTACAAGAGAACATTCCAAGATGATGAAAACATTCTCTGTGTTTCCCCACATGATAACCTGTGGCTGTTGAACAACTGAAATATGCTTGCATGACTGAGGAATGAGTTTTCATTGTATTTAATTGTAATTATTTAAATTCAAGTAGCCAAGTGGCCATCATACTGGACAGTGCCATTCTAGAGGTGAGATCCTTGAGATCCTTATGCAAAGAGCTTTGTTTCCTGTGCCTGGCAAATAGCTGACGTGTTCAGACACCCAGAAAATGCTAAATGATACCCAGAGTAAGGGGGTCTTAGAGAAAGCAAGGAGATCGTGTTTAGAGTGAACCTGTGATGCTGTTTTCTCTAGTTCACACGATCGCCAGAAAGCCCATGTCTTGGCACGACAACCTGGAGGAACCTGCTGATGGTAAGTCTCAGGAGTTCAACGACTGGTGTGATAGAACACAGGGAGGCAGCAGCAGCCTCAGTCTGCTCCTCAGGCAGTAGTACCTTGGGACACACACCTCTGCTTTGATCATCTGAAACCTGTACTCACACTTAACCGAACTCACAAAGAGGTGACATATTCAATCATACTGCCAGCTCACTAACTCTCAAATCAACAAAAATGTTCTTAATGGACTTATCATCTCAGTCATTCATCCATCAAACAATTAGCTACTATAGGCATAGGTGCTAGAATCATACTGCATTCAAATTGTGGTACTGTCACTCATTAACGGTGTGACTTTGGACACAGTTTTTAAAACTCTCTGAGTCTATCTCTTAGGGTCATTGTGAGGACTCCACAAAATAATGCAAAGGCTTATTCGGTACAAGCTGATCAGGAATTATCAGCAATTATTATTTTTATGATTACCATGTGATGGTCACAATGATGGGACCAGGGGTGGGGAGCTCCCATCCTAGAGTGAAGGAGGCAGAGAGACCTTTACTAAACAGACAAGTAGCTAGAGAGTAAGGTTGGGACAGAAAACAAGTGACTAAGTCAGGCCGCGGAGTTCTGGAAAGTCTTAAGAGAAGTGATCCAGGGTGAGCAGAGTGTGTCAGGTGTAGAAGACTGTGAAAGGACGTTCCCAGTTATATGAAAAGGCACAGAAATGACAGGCACCAGCACTGCCCAAGAACCACAGGTAGTTTTGCCCGGCTGCCGTGTAACAGGGACGGGGGAAGAGGGAGCAAGGGGGAAATGGGAGACGAGGGTATACAGATATTGATGGCATACTTAAACCTTCCTGGCAAGCTCTCCTCTACCCGCCTACGAATTTGATGCAGGAAGGAAGTAGGATTTTTAGAGGCAGGCAGAGGCAGGGGTGGGGGTTCTTGGAGCAGCCTGGAGACAGACAGATGGATCGATGGACAGAGCACTGGAAGAAGGTAAGGAGGCTGTCTCCAATGCAGAGCTGAGCACAGCAGCAGGAAATTAACACGTGGTGAGGGTGTTGAAAGTTAGGCAGCTGCCTTATACTGAGGGTAAATTTGGTCTTTATTCCCATCCTGTATTTGATTCTCAGTTTTCTTGCTGAGTAGGATATTTTTCTCCCACTTTACAAATGAGCAAAGTAAGGCCCAGTCCCAGAAACCACCTGATGAAGGACACAGCAGAAGGGCCAGGAATGCAGGTCTACAAACCCCAGGTTGTTTCCATTGTCAAAACTGCCTCAAAGGGAGACCTGTTAGGAGAGAAACTGAAACTGAACTCAGCCCCTCAGCCGTGGAGTTGCAAATACATCGAGTGTTGTAGCCGAGTTTATTTCAATTCAGATGGATTTGAGCTCCTGTCTGACAGCCCTCCTCCTCAGAGCCAAGCCGCTGGAACCAAACCCGCCCATGCGCCAGGGCCTGTGTTCTCTGCGCAGCATGCTTCTCCTGGCTTCTGTCTCCGGACAGCTCCTGCTCTCCATCCAGTGAAAAGCCTCCTCACCTCCCTCTCTGAAGAAGCCGCTCTGGCCTCCACACACCCCTAGTCCCTTCTTCGAGCCTATATGGGCCTGTGAAGTATATTTGCACATTGTTTGTGTGCTTGTACATTGTGTCCCCTGTTCCTACCTAGACCGTGAGCTCCAGGAGCGCAGGAGCCATGCTCCACTCACCCTCCAGGCTCCAGAACACTGAGCTTGTACTCAACGAATACTTACTAAAAAATGAGTGGAGGGACCAGACACCGAGGCCTAGGCAAGACTCTGAGGCCGGGGTGCTCTATTCCTAATGAACAATGTGGCCAGAGAAAAGGGCACACGATCACATGCTGTCCCCAAGCCTCACGCCTCATAAGTCACGCCTCATCTCCCAGCCAGGTTTCTCAATCTCATTCACCATGCGGCCCAGGGACCAAGGAAGAAATATCCGGAGACACAGACTGAAAGCCAAGAAATCGGATGGGACTCCGAGCCCTTGGTAAGTGTGGCTTCTTAGAAAGCACAGGGGTAATGACGATGGTAGTTAAGAGAAGTGTGTAGAGGGAGACTGCCTGGGTTTAAACTCCGGCTACCCCTTACTAGCTGTGTGACCTGGGGTAAGTTACTAAACTCCTTTATGAATCAGTTTCCTTTGTCTAAAATGGAGACATTACAGTACTTATCTAGTGAGGTTGTTATGAAGATGAAATCAGGTAGCATTTGTAAAGTGTGTGTTACAGTACCTGGCACAAAGTAAACTCTGCGTGTTGGTTAAATAAAGATGCAGATGAGTTCGTTCTAGCAGTTATTAATAGTCTTGAGCTGTCACTTAGCATGTAAGTTCTGTCCCCACCCAGGTGAAAGGAGAACTGATTCGTGACAGAACTCATCTCATTTGATTGGAAGATGCACCATTCGCCAAAGGGAGCCTGGGAAATGTAGTCTTTAGCACATGATCACCCAAAATGATATCAGGCTCCTGTTACTAAAGAAGAAATGCAGAATTTTGAATAGACAACTTGAAGCACTTTCTACCCTACTTTTCCTTTAACTCTACTTATGTCTTTCCCCATAGTTTTTCATTTTTAAGTAGTCAAATGTGCCAGTCTTTTTTATTATGGTTTCTGGGTTTTGTGCCTTACTTAGGAAAACTTCCAACATCCAGATTATGAAACAACTCATTCTTTTCTATACTTTCCTCTGATTTTTAAAACATTTTTAGTCCTGTATATTTTGTTCATGTGACTTTGAAGTCACTGTTCCTTAGCTATATCGGAATTTCCTTTATCACCTCAAAGTCACCACTATCTTGCAGACCCTGTGTCTTCTGTTGGCAGCTTCTGCAGCCACTCCCTGACCTCCAGCCCATACTTCCTGGGAAAGCCATGCTCATCCTTGGAGACAGACAGCTCAGGCATCAAATATTCCACTATGGCCAAGTAAAGAGCTTCTTCCCCCATCCCCCCAAGCTTCTGTAGCACTGTGTGACTCCCGCTGTTGTAGAATTCAGCTCACATCAGCCCATCAAAGTAACATGGTGGCTCTGAGCCAACAACCTGCGCTCCGATCCCAGCTCTGCTATCGTCTAGCTGTGTGACCTGATCCTCCCTTTACCCACCTTAAAATTCAGATTTTCTGTGATTAACAGAGACGATACATATGAACTACCTAGGACAGTCTTGAGCACAAAGTGTTCAGTAAATAAGGGCTAATAGGATGCCAACAAGGAAGAATAGAAGGAGGGCACAGGGCCCAAATGAGTACTGGTCAGGTGCTCTGTCCCTTAGCTTGATCCCAGCTGGCTTCAACATTGAGTAACATTCTAGTGCGCTCCCCAAGAACTCCCCATGCCTGTAGTTCTAGTATTTCTGCCACTGGGGCCTGGCCTTCTCACTCATCTCTGTAATTCTAGTCTGGGGCTGGTGGCTGTGTCACAGGCTACTTCATGGAGATTAGACTAAAGGGCTCAGTAAATCACATTGTTTATTTGTACTGTTCAAAGGAAAGGTGCAGGCAGAAATGAAGGTGACTAGGGAGGCAGGCAGGAAGAGAGAGGAAGAAGTATTTTGTTTAGTTGTTCATCTTGGTTGTTTCCCCGGGCCTCCAGGTCTTGAACTAGGGACCTTGGGATGTATGTGGACTACGTCCAGTGTGCTAAACTATTAGGCCACGAGAGCGTGCCTATAAATCAGGTCTGACCAGTGGGGAGGAGAACACATAGCTGCTCGTCGGTAACAGGGCATCTCCTCGGAGGGGAGAGTGTAGAAGACAGGACAGATTCTAGTGGGAGTCCGCACCACTTACTCAAGAAGGGACAGCGTAAAAGAGGGAAACGCATGGTGAGAGTGGGGAAGAGATAAATGCTCAAAAGGAAAAAGGAGAGTGGGGAATGGGGTGCTAACTTACAATGAGGGGATAAAGGAGGGTTGTGAAAGTAGGTTAAAGTGAAGATACGGATTATCTGTTAGATCATTAAGACACGTAGGAAAATATTACAAAACACACTAATTTAATTTGCTAGTCTTCATTTTTTTGAAGAGTGAGTCTGGCTGCTGAGTAAAAGTCATACTCCTAAAGTATTTACGTGGAAATGCACATCTCATGGTAGACTCATCATGTCCTAACACAAAGGACAAGTGTGGCTGGCCAGGCCAGGCCTGCCCTGCTCAGACCCTCTTAGGCCTCACAGACAGATGACAGTATGTGCCCCCAGGTCAGTCATCGCTATGGAGTTACAATGGGTCTGTTAACATATCAGGCCTATTCATCATTATAAACCTGGGACAATGCCATCAGACAGCATTGGTGGCACAGTAAGAATATACACCCAGACAAATGTTAGATGCAGGTGCAACCATGAAAGATAGTTAAGCTGGAGTTTCTGAGTGATGTGGCTGGAGGCAGAAGAGGCTTGCTCAGCCCCAGAGTAACTTAGGACTCCACCCCAACAGGCAGAGTACTTCCAAGCCAATAGTGAGACACTGGGGAAGCCATACTCAATGACTCTCAGTCTCTGGTTCCCTATTAGTATTTGCTGGAGTTTCCTTTAACTTCACTGCAGGAGCTTCTCTAGCTTTATGTGTCAGAGGCCTCACTCTGTGTAATAACTCAACAGCATTCTTTCTTCCATCCAACAGATCTGCACCGAATCCCCAGTATGTGCTGGACACTGTCCTAGGGATTGGGTTTAGAGCAATGACTGACACACCTACCCTACTGGAGCCCTCATTCCAGTGCGGGGGATCCCATAGGCTTGGTCTCAATTGAGGCAGTGGGAAAGGGAAGTGCTACAGCTTTGCCGAGTATTTATCTCATTCAGTCCTTGTCATTCTTCCGATGTAAACTGTCTCCATTTCACAATCAGCAGTGAGCAAGGAAAAGCAACTGGCATCATACGTCTAATTTGAGCCCTGGTTCACGAAGCCTTCAAACCCTGGTTTTCCTCCCTTCCACAGGCTACTTCCTGACGCCTGCTTCCTCCCATCTAGGTCAGCCCAGACCGCAGTGACCGCAGGCTGAATCACTTCCGGGTCTACAACGACATCACCCTGCATAAGGCTAAAATGTGGAGCCTGGGAGAGGACGATCGCCGCAAGTAGCATCCCAGCAGTGGCATCTTCCCTGCAGTTCACGCCCTGCCCAGATAAATAAAGGCTACTTTAAAGCCTCGTCTGACTTTTCCTGAATCTCACATTTCTCATTTCTCATTTCTGCCCAAGTCTGCTGGTTCAAATCTTAAAGAGCAGTGGGAAAATTCCAGTTAGAGACAGCAAAGTACACAGTTATTTTCTGTCTTCCCAGACACCAAAAAAGGATTACAGGGATTTACAAAACAGTATGACCTCACAACAGAGATGGGAGGGTAAAATTAGCAAGTAAGAAAATGAAGACATATTTAGAAGATGGAAATCCGATGGATGGTGGGAGAAATCACAACTCGAGCAGAATGTGGACACCTGAGCAGAATTCTGGAGGGAGAGGCTCAGGACCCTGAGAGAGTGGGGTGTGACTCAGCCAACAGAAACTCCTGGGTAGGGAGTTCTCAGGGAGTCCCAGGTAGCCAGGCCCAGAGCAACTGTCCCTTATTGGTGACTGAAGGCTCACTCTTTGATAAACAGGAAAAGCCTTTACCTCAGGGACACTAAAACAGAGTAGGAGTGAGATGTGAAATGGAAAACATAAGCCGTGAAAGCAAGGTCAAATCCCCAGCCCACAAATACATTTTTACTCTGGGTTTGAAACTGCAAGTTTCCCCTCTGATCAAATCAAACAGTTGCCCAGACTCCCACATAGCACATTTGAAAGTACTGTGAAGAAAAACCCCAGAGAAGTTGCAGGCTGGTGACCATGTGGAGGTGCTAGAAGACAGGCACATGCAGGGTGGGGATAGGAGCTCTGCACCCATACCTGCTATCTTGTCCTATGTATCTCTTCCTTTGGCTGTTCCTGAGTTACTCCTGGAAGGGTGAAGTCAGATGGTGCTGCTATCACCCCTGCTTTTGGAACCTGATAAAATCAAACAGAGGCCTGCAAACACACAGAATTAGAACAAAGAGAGCGGGGTGAGTGGAAGGATATCAAATTTTCCCAGAACTAAACACCTTGAATCCTTCCAACCTCCTAATCAAAGAATGAAAGTAGACCCACACAAGGCCATCATCATGGAATTTCAGATTACAGGAGAAGAAAAGCTTTCAGAGACAATGAGAACAGGAATGGTACCAGCCTCCTCAAACACAACAGAGTTGGCCGCAGACAAAAAAGCAGGGCCTACATCACTCAGGGAGGTTCAGGCCGGCCAAATGAAAGGCAATCGTAGAAATCCAAGGAGATAAAACTTCACCTCTTCTGTTCCCTTTCTTAGGATATATAAGAAAACAGCACATAGTGAAAGAAGGCATAAGCTAAGGTGGGGAAAGTTATGGGGTCCAAGAACCAGCAGATCCCATCTAGTTGGTCAAGAAGAGACTGGGTGATAGTTCTAAGACAGACCTCAGTTATGGCCAGTCATGACGTGGATAAAATGACAAAGCATCTGGAAATGAAAAAAAGGATCTAGTGGGAACATCAGGCATGCAGAAAAATCAAAGGTGGTGATTCACTCAAGGAAAAATCAAAACATACCACAAAAGCAATGTTATCATAGCACACCTAGCTCTATAGTGACTGGTATTTTAACAGTCATAATGACATAAACTGATCACTGATTTATCTAAATTTGTGATACAATTATTAGGAAGGATGGGAGAGAAATTAAGGGGAGGGTGAGTTAAATCATCATTTATCATAAAAGGAAGGAATCTGACTCAAAGTCTAAATTATTACCAATAAATAGGAACATTATTTAATATGGCAAGGTCATTTCTAAATCTTTTTGCCCTGAGTTTTTAACCAAGGGTATATGTGGTTCTTTACAAATTTTTTAATAAAACAAAAGTTTATTGAAAATTTTTTACAGAAAGACACTAAAAAAAGAAGGAATCCAATTGTATCATGAAATCCCAAGTCTTCATGCCTTTTTGATGGTTCTTTGTGGACAAAGATGCTGCTTACTTAGCGTGCTCTGCTCTTCATCTTCTCTCTCGTTCGTTTTCCAGGTCTCTTCTACAGAAAAAGAAACACCACGAGATCAACATGGCAGCTGAGCCTTCTGGACACACAGGGTAGAGAGGGAGCAGGTAGGTGTGGGTGGGAGTCGGTGAACCGGGCCCTCACCTGGCCCCCCGCTCACTTACATTTGATCCTTTCTTTCCAGGCCTCTTGGGACCCTTGCCATGGGCTTTCTTAGCCCGGAAGCTGGATACATCATCATAGCTCTCACGAGTGTTCCACTTAGAGCCCTTTTTCTTTCCACCAAAACCAAACTTCTGGTTTTTATAGCGTCTTTTGGCACTGGGACTAGAAGAAAAGTGGTCTTACAGGTTACCAACTAATCCCTGTAATACCTGCCGTTTCCTGTCTGAAGCAAAGCCCCTTAGACACTACTGTTCCTAGAATCCCTTGGCCACCTGCACTTGGTCATTCTTACTCTGCAAGTTCCCCAAGCAAGCTCATCTATTTAGTTTCAATAACCAGAGCAGGAAAAACATCAGAGCAAGAGCCAAAAAAGGGTCCACAGACATCACGCGGCTCCCCACTTAGCTCTAGAAAACTTTGCTTTAACTAAATCTTGCTAAGTCATCTTCAGTTGTTTCTATTTCTCAAGTAGAAATACACCCACATACACACACACACACAGTTAAAATTCAAATGCAATACAGTGTAAAACTGGTCCTCCCCCAGGAATCTCAATGCAGCATATTCAAAATCATGTCATCTCGTCTGACACTAGTTTCACCTCCTCAGACACGCTCTAACTTGAGATTAATGACACTACCATCTAACCAGTCACCCAGGCTAGAAACCTGAGAGTTAGTCTTGATTCTCCTTTCACTTTTTACACCCAATTCAATGACTGAGTCCTGCTAACTTAACCTCTTGACTACTTCTTCGATCATTTTATCTTCCCCCATTATTACCTTCAGGTCATTGTCACTGCTCATCTGCACTTTTATTAATAGTCCCCTAATGAATTTCCCAGGCTCCCTCCAATCCATTATTTATATAAGCACCCCTGTTTTACTTTTAAAACATGAGAATGACCTGATCACTATTTTGAGTGAAACCTATCATTGCCTCTCTACTAAACGGATAAAGCCAGAGATCCTCAACAAGGCAAGTAAGCATGGCCTATGATTTGGCCCAGGCCCACTCTGGAACATCCCACCACTCCTGCCTCACACTGTATTTGCAGTGACACCAGACACTTGCTCTTCTCACATAACCTGATGGTCTCATCTGTCTTTGCTCATCCACATTGTTCCTTCTCCCCAAAATCTGCCTCTCTCCTATTCTGGTTAATTCTTACTCACCCTTCAGACTAAGCTCAGCCCTTACCACCACCCCCATGTCCCTTGCCGGAAGCCATTCTCAAACCATGTCAGGTATTTCTAAAATGTGCCTCCCCATACGCCTCTATCATAACACTTCCTCTGTCATATGAAAATTATCATTTCTCCCAGGCCTGGTGACCACATATCCATAAAGAGGAACTAACAAGAACAATATCCAAATTATCCCTTTTAATCCTTATAAAATTATGAGGTACAGAAGCTTTTCTCATGTTCACAGATGAAGAAATTCACACATAGAAGGCAGAGTAACTTTAATAAGTTATCTTCCTAACAAGCGGCCAAGTCAGGTCTGAGCCATAGGTCTATACTCTTAAGCATCACACTGTGTGATGGGGAACCAGCTGCACTGGGCAGTCAAAGTGTGCCAAGTTCTTAAGCCATCTGATTGCAATCATCGAAGACCGATATGGCTAACGACCCCATCTCACAGTCCTGTCCACACACAGTCCTAGCAGCCTCGGTCACAGTAAGCCACCACGCTCTCTACTCGGAGGCCACACCTGTGGAGGCCCCACCGTACCTGTGAACTGCTGGCCCAGCACACACCACAAAACACGACAAAACCAACACATTTCCTACCCCTTCTTCATTTGCCGGCCCGCAGCGCCTTCCTTCGTGCTCCGTACGACAGGTTTCTGATCTCCCTCAAGGAAATCCAGTTTATCTGAGAAGCCTGAGAGTGAAGCACTTCGATTAATACTTTACAAAAAAAATACCTGAAGATATATTTTAAGAAAACCTTAAACTTTAAAAGAAAGTTCTTACTTATTTAATGGATTTGAAGAGGTACATCTTGCTACACATCTCGTTCTCAAACCAACAAGGGCTCCAAAGCACTATGTGTCAGAATTAATTCTACAGGAGCCAAATACTCCTGTTCCCTGGTGCCTAGAAGAGAGGCATACTGACCTTTCTGATATTTCTTAATGGCTGTCATCATGTGTGCTTTCTCCCGCTGCCTCTTCTGAAGGACCTCTGTTTGCACCTGGAACATGGACACAGGACTGTTAGACCCATTCCAAGCCATCACCTCAAGTGTCTATATTCTCTCAGTAAGGACACATGACAATGCCACCGCCACCAAACATTTACAATGTGCCAACACTTGCTAGGGCTCTTCACTCTCAGTTCATCTTTAGTGAACTGGGAATTTCCAGTGAAGAAAAAATTCTTAGCACCCCAAAACTGAAACAGAAAGAGGTTAGAATGACACAGGGGAGAAGTGCAGAGCTGAGATTCACACCCAGGTAGTATGACTCCAAAGCCTGCACATGCCCCCCATTACACAAACGTGCTATAAAACCGCCCCAGTCATGTTTAGGTCTACATCCAGTTCTCCTCATTAATCACATCTGGACAGATTAAATAGTGAATCTATGGTTACTAGGCATGAGAGTACAATCTCTACCCTCCAGATCTGAGTAGTCTGCATCCTTGGAATCAACCAACCATAGATGAAAAACATGTACTATGTAGTTAGGCCTACGATGGCTGTGTCTGTGTTGAACAAGTACAGGCTTTTTGTCTTGTCATTATTCCCTAAACAAAAAAGCAGAACAATTACTTGCCTAGCATTTGCATTGTATTAGGTATTTTAAGTAATCTAGAAATGACTTAATGCACTGGAGGACATGTATAAGCTGTATGTCAGTACTATACCATTTTACATACGTGACGAGTGTCAGAGGATTTTGGCATCTGGGGACAAGGGCAACTTGGTGAAGGTCCTAGAATCAATCCCCACTGGATAGCAAAGGAGAACTCCACCCCCCACAAAACAAGAATCTCTCCAAAAAATGAAGAAGAAAAAGCTTTGGGGATGTAAGTAGACACTTGCCCTCTAAGGAAGTTCCCTCAATCTCAGTGCGACTGAAATGTGGGTGGATAAATCTTTGTTAGTAAGTATATGGCCTGTCCTGTACATTGCAGGGTGTTTAGCGGCCTCCCTGCCAGATGCCAGTAGCACCCTCCACCAAGTTGTGATAGCCAAAAATGTCTGTAGACATTGCCAAATGCCCCTGATGGGCACAACCACATCCAGTTGAGAACCACTGCCCTATGTTTTCCGAAAAATGGAAGCTGTCAGCCAGCAGGCCCAGATGACTTTTCCTTGCTTTTGATAAATTGTGTTATACGACCTGTCCACATCTTTAAGGTGATCACCAGCAGATCAATCCAATAAACCCACAGCCGCCCTTTTGCAGAACACAGGACACTAACACACTCTTACTCCGAGGAGTGAAATGACTCCAGCAATCCATAACTTATGATGGCTTATTTCTAGAATGCTGACAAAGGCTTAATTCCCATGCTGATCTTCCTCAAATTCATTTCTTCCCTAACTTTAATTCTGTCATCTTTCTTAGGTGACCATGAAGTAGAAAAGGAAAACCTAGAAAAATGTCATGGTCATGGTGTACCTGCTCTGGTTTTACATTAGAGCTCAGACAGGCAAACACACACATGCCATTTTTTTCTCATTAGATGACACTCAATAATGATTTCCTTCAAAGAGTGTCCGATCATCTAGATCAGTGATTTTCAAACTAGGATGCACAACAGAATGACCTGGGAAACTTTCGGGGAAAAAGAGAAAAAGATATTCCTAGAAATTTTAAAGCCTAGAATCAGTTTGGATACTTTTCCAAATTTTATTGTGAGGTCCGGTTCGGAAACCACTGATCTGCAAACTGAAGCCAAGAGAGGTGAGCACCTCACCTGTAGGTCCTACATCACCCAGGTGACACAGTGTTGGGGAGAGATTGTACTCAGGGGTATTAACTCACACCCCCATTGTGAGACACCAGACACATGATCAAACACATACAGGGCATGGAACTAAGTCAGACCACAGCAATCTAGCCTGACCACAGCCTCAGCCCATTCTCTTTCCCATGCATCTCCCTCCTCACCTTCTTTCCATATTTCCTGAGTGCTCGCAGCTGCTTGGCCTTTTCAGACTTCTCCATGGCAGCCTGTTTCACCTGCAGCTTCAGTCGAATCTAAAACACAAAGTACTGTCAGATTACATTATTGGAATTTAGGACGGCCATTGCTTAGGGTGCCCTGGAACAGGAAATAGATATCCCCAGGTCTGCAAACTGTGGCTCTCAAAGGAACACTGTACATCAACTACTCCAACTTCTGTGTTTTAAACATGAGGACAATGAGGCCCAAAGGCTGAGCAAGATATCAAAACTATCAGGAGCTAGAACTTGAAAACTGCCTTCCTGCTCCCAGAGTGTTCTGTTCTATTATACAAAATGACCTGCTGGCGGTTCTGCTGGGAGAGACTGTGTGCAAACAGGTTAAACCAACAAGCAGCCTCAGTTCTTTTTTTCCAAGCTACTTCTGCCAAAATGAAAACTCAAATAGACATCAGAATCAAACATTCCCATTTCAGTTCAAGAATAAGCAGTTGTCAGTGTGAATGTAAACAATTGTCTAGGTTAGCTTCCCTGAGTAGTACCAAGACAAGAGCTCCTGAAATCTGGTTTGAGACCTAAGGGAACTATTTATAGTTTGCTTTAAATGTCAGCAATTCTCTTCTTCCCAAAGTTAAATGAGGACCAAATTCTACCTAACTCTAAATTATACTACCACTGAGCCATATACGAATGCCTCATTTTACAAAAGAGAAAAGCATATATCTACCAGCTACAGATGACTCCCTAGCAATGACAGGACAAGAACTGCTCACCTTTCTATACCCTACACCAGCTAGGACATGCAGTAGGCCAAAAGGCCTCAGGGACCACACTTCTTACAGTACTTTGCCTCCTTCATTGTTTAAATTAGAAAAAAGTCATTCTTCTATTTATTTAACTAGGGATGACGGGTATGAGTCTGAAATAGACAATAAATATAATAATTGGACTCAGAAAACCATTCCCTATCTTTGGGCTTATACCTGTCTTTTTAAATAGCATTATAGGCAAAAAGCCAGTGAAAACCTTCTGCTTCTTACCTTCTGCATCTGCTGATCAGACTTGGCCATCTCCGCAAAATAATCAGTGGGCCGCTTGGTAGGGACTTTGAGCTGATGGAGGCGGGGTAATACCGCAAGCACTGCAGCCTGGGCCTGCCTGTAGCTGTGGACGAAGTGTGAAATAAGCTAAGAAAAAGGTGTCTTGCATTCCTTCTTCCTGCCTCTAAGGAATTATTCCAGATCAGACAGACTCTCAACATCTGACCCCCACCAACAAGGACAAAGACAAGTTGTCATGAAAACCCTACTAACTTGATATCCAGGGCAAATTTCACTGCACAATCTTTTTTAAAAGGTGTGTGTGTGTGTGTGAGCATGTGTGGTGGGGGTTGGCGGGGGAGGGGGCAGTATGGTTTGCTAAAAACAAAATGAGCAGTTTAAGAGAATGAACACTAAAAGTATACATTAACTTATAAACAATGCCAATTATGAATCCTTATGTAGTCACTAAAACAAAGTACATACAAGAACCTTCCATAAGCAAATTTTTGTTCTAATAACTGAATACACACACACACACACACACACACACACACACACAGAGTTGAAAATAAACTATCTTTGAATTGTGATTGGTGCACCAAATTAAACACACAAATGCCATTTTTTCTCTGACTGAATGATGCTCAAGGATTTCCTTCAAGGTGATTCTCAAACCAGAATATGTATCAGAATCACCTGGGAAACTTTTAGGGGAGAGGAGAAAACCACAGATTCCTAGAGATTCCTTCTCAAGAAGGGAAAATCTCTTAGCTCTTTTTAGTCAAAACAAAGTGGTGGTCAGTGGGGTAGTAGTTGGGTCCACCTCCAATGCCAGGCATAGTCCACATACATCCCAAAGACCCAGGTTTGTGTCTCAAGGTGTGGTGAACAATCAAGATGAACAACTATAAATAAAAATAAGTGAAAAGGCTTCCTCCCCATCTCTCTTCCTGCCTGCCTACTTGCCTTCATCCCTGCCGGCAACTTTGCTTTAAAAAAAAAATCTTCGCCCTTACCGCTCGTGATAACTTCTGAGATGTATGAGTCTCACTACTTTCCCACCTCTAGCACACAGACCCCGATTTCTCCCACATTTGAAAACAAACATACAAGCTCATCTCGCGCTGGAAGTCATCCTCCGGATCAACAGCCTTCTGATCCTTGTTCTCAGGTGCTGACTGCGGTTTACTGATCTCCGACACGGGCCCCAGAGTCACATCAAGTCTTTCGACCCATTCCAGATCCCGCTTGAATTCAGTCAAACAGTGCTTCAGGCCATTCTGGGAAATTCAGAGAGTGAGCTCACAAGAAGGGGGACCCCGGGTTTGTCTCTCCCAAGCCCTGGATGACAGGCCAACGGACAAAACGCTAACTCCCTACATCCTGGCACAGTAAGTGCCGTGTTGCATCCCATGTCCGAAGTCCCCGACCGAGCGCCAGAGCTCACCACGTCGTTCACGGCCTTCTTCGGCCCCTCTAGCACGACATTGAGGCCCGGTTTCAAGAGCCCGTGGGAAAACGCGTCCTGTAACTGCAGGGCACAACAGGCGGTCAGTACCAGGGAATAAGGGCCCGTTCTGCCGCGCCCAGCCCCGCGAGCTCGGCTGACACCTACCTCTTTGTCAGTGACAAGAGAATCATCAGAATCCGAGTCCGAACCCGAGAGCGGGGGGGTGTCCATGTCGCCGCACGCGGGTCAACAGCTCTCTCAGGAAGCCGAGAACCCCAGGCCCACGCGCCTAGAACACGGCGCCTCCAGCCGCCGCCGCCGCCAGCTCCCGGCGCCCAACTCTACCGCCGGGCTCCACGTGGAACTGACCAGACCTGCTCCCACTACTCAACGCAGCTACAGAGCGTCCAAGGGGAACTTCCGCTTCCGGTCTCAGACCCCACACTTCCGGTGCGCCGTTGCTATAGGAACCGCTCCAGCGTTCGGAAGTGCCTGGGTTGCTGGGGATCAGTAGAGGTAGTATCTTCGGATGCACTAGTGGTCTGGAGACCCAGAGAGAAGAAGCGAAAGGTGGGAGGGGACACTGGGGACCTACAGAGGAGCAGGAAGCCGCGACGGAGCAGAGGAAAGGGGAGAACAGAAACTGCCGGCGGTGTTGCGAGGGTGGGGGGGTGCAGTGGAGGAGGACTCCAGGAGGCGGGGTCAGGGGCGTGTCCTAGAGAGGGGCGGGGCGGGGCGGGGCGGGGCGCTGAGCTTTTCCGAGCGCTCTCACTGCTCTTGGTCTTTAGCAGCTACTCTCGGATCCTGAACCATGTCCACCGTGGTAGCTCAGTCGCTGCATGTGTTTGGTCTACGAGCCCACGTGGCCAACAATATCTTCTTCTTCGATGAACAGATCATTATATTCCCATCAGGAAATCACTGTGTGAAGTACAATGTGGATCAGAAATGGCAAAAATTCATTCCAGGTAAAACTATCCTGACACAGACATTAAAACCGTATGGGCCAAATATAACCCCTTAATCCCAACACGACGACTGAAAAGAACTTTTTTTTTTCCAACCTAAATATACGTATAATTTTACAAATATAGAAGAAACGGATGTCTACTTCTGTCATTTAACAGAAATCAATCACATACACAGTTAAGCTCACATATAAAATAATGTCAATTTAAAAGTACTTTTTTACTGTAATTGATGGAAAAAAGTTAAAGAATCCCTTTGCATGACGCTTCAGTGTCATTGTCTTTGACATCACCAGAGCTGCTTTTTGAGTTAAAACAAATTTCCAGAGTAACCACCTTCTAATGAAGCACATTTCGAATCTGGGTATGATGAAGACACTGAAGATTATATCCCAAGTCACAAATAAGCACTTATTTGTTACATTTGTTTTTGTTCAGGTTGGTCCTGTTGATTTTATATATATGATTTCCACTGTAGTTTTGTTTTTGTTATTCACCAACTTAATGTAAATGTAATCATGTGTACTTATTCTGTGACTTGCTTCTTGTATTCAACATCATTTTTTTGAGATTCATGCCTCTTGTTACATATGAACTGAATCCATTTTATTGCTATGTAGTATTTCTTTGTATGAATCTAATGATGCAGATATATTTTATTCATTCTAGTGTTGCTGGACATTTGGGAAACAACAGTTTTTTGCTATTACACTATAAACGTTCTTTCATTCATGTGGCCTCATCCATTTGTTCAGAGATTCTCCAGGGTGCACAGCCAGGGCTAAAATTACTGAGTAACGTGGTAGTGCCAATTGACGCTCCCACCAAGAGTAATGAAAATTGCTTTTCTTCCACATCCTCACCAACCCTTATCTAACTTCCTAATTGTTTGTTAATCTAATGGTCGAGAAAGAATATTTTATTGTGGCTTTAGTGTGCATTTCTTTGTCACTAAGAGACGGAATATCTTTACATGTTTGTGGGTTATTCCGATTTAGTCTTCTGTGAATAAGCCTTGTTCAAGTCTTTGATCTTTTTTTCTATTATTTTGGGGCATAATTTTCTTACTAATTTATGGGCAGGCTTTTTCTATTCTGAATACAAATCTTTTCTCAGGTGTATGTATTGCAGATCATGTCTCCCAGTTTGAGGCTGGCATTTTCTCCCTCATGGTATCTTGATGAACAGAAATTCTTAGTTTTAACAAAGTCAATGTGTTTTATTAAGGAATTGTTCCTACCCTCCAAGGTTATTGACATATTCTATGTTATTTCTTCTGTGCTTTATACATTTGATTTTCACCTTTGAGGCTCTGAGAAAGGAGGGTGCTTAATGTGTTAGGGAAACAGCAAGGAGTCAATGTGACTGGAATGGAGTGGATGGAGGAGTAGGGAGCAGGAAATGAGATTGAGAAGTAATGGGGAGCACCATCATAGGGCTAAGAGGTCAGAGACACTCTGGATGAAAACTGGGGATTCTGAGCAACATAACATGAGCTGACTATGTTTCAACAGATTCAATCCGGCTACTCTATAGCGACTACATTTAAGGAGGGGCAAGGGAGGAAGCAGGAGACTTGTTAAGAGACTATTGGTATAACTGAGGTGACAGAAAAGAGTGGTTCAGAGCATGATGGTGGCAGACAATAGGGATGGTAAGAAGAGATCAAATCCTGAGTTTATTTTAAAGGTGGAGGTGACAGATCTTTCCCCTAGACTGAATGGGGTTGAAGGAAAACATTGTAAGGCTTTTAACCTTACAGCTAGAAAAATTAAGTTGCTGTTCACTGAGATAGAAAAGACTGAAGAGTGAGCAGATTTTTGTGGTGGGTGTTGGGAGATTGGTTTTTGACATGGTAAGATTCAGATACCTACTAGATATCCAAATGGAGATCTTAAATAAGCAGTTTGATTTCAGGTCTGCATTCATAGGAGAAAGGTTCAGGCAGGTAATACAATTTTGAGGGGTATCAGCAGAGAAGTAAAATATAAACTCGTTAGACTGTATTAGAGTCCCATGCCACCTAAAGAGTTCTGGGGCACTCCTTTTGGTACTGGAGAAAAGCCAGAAAAAGAAGCTTCAAAGGTAAAAAAAGATAGGAGGAAATCCATGCAAGTGGTGAAAATATTTCAAGGAGCAATCAGTTATCAACTGGATTAAAACAATGTGAAAGCATTTACAAACTCTGCAGTCAGTCAAGCACCCATTAGGTGGCCGGCACTGATGACTGAATGAATTAATATGCAAAGCATTGCATTGCAGCAGTCCTTGGTGTTTTAGTGGAGACAGATGTGCATGCAAATGAGCAGAGCTATGTAAATGAGCAGGATGCAGGCTGTGCCAGGTCAGGCCCTGGCACAAAAGCACAAAGGGAAGAAAGGAGCAGTTTTCCTTTGCTTCTTATGGGCACACCCATCTGTGCTCAGTTTTAATTCCCACAGTATCTTTTTTTCTTCTTTTTTTTTTAAACCCTCAACCCTGGGTCTCGGACTTTACATGGCCTGCACCCTTGCCCACTTATGGCCTGAGCCACAAGGGTGTGTCCCACTGTACCTTTCTGGAATCTGTATTCGCTGTCCCAACTTCTCACCTGAGTTTTAGAATCATACCCACTTGCCTGCTAGACTTTTCTACCTGAATGTTCCACAGTATGTATCTCACACAAATTCCTTTAATTGCAAAAAAAAAAAAAAAAAAAAAAAAAATTTTGTAATTATCATAGGTACCCTAGAAACCCCAAAAATGTAATTTCATTTAATAAAACTCATAAATATGGCATTAGTAATCAGCACTGGTACAACTAGCTGGGAATTTGGGAAAAAAGGAGTCAGTTTAGATCATTTCATATTTTTTACCATTATGAACATAAGATGGATTAAAGACATCAGTTTGGGGCGGGGAGTGGGGGAACTAGAGGGACATAAGCATGAGTAAAAATCAAATCTTTGATTGAAAAATAGTGGATATAATCTTCACCATGACCCCTAACTCCCTCAGCCTGTGTTCCATCCCAGGTGTCACCCCTACTCCAGTCACCCAAATCAGAAACCTAAATTTCACTCATTGCATTCATCTCCCTTACCCAGGCAATCACTGAGTCCTAATGGTTTTAGCTCTTGCATTTCTCTACCCCCAGCCCCCCAACCCCACCCCCTCCACACACTCCGTTCTCATTGCCCCTAGTGCCTTCATATTGCTGGGTGTTACCAGCATCTCTCACTCTCAGATAACCTTGCCAACTGGTCCCTTTCCTCTACAGTTGGCTTCCATTCCAGGGATCTTTCTGCAGTACACTTCTGGCCTTCTTAAACTATCTCAGTTGCTTCCTATTTGCCTCCCTGATGAAATCCAAACTCTTGTGCAAGACTCTCAATGACCCAGCACCTGGGTGGTTCTCTGAGGTACAAATTACTTCCTACAGCCCTCAAGTGAAGTCCCCAGTGTTAAACATACCTTTCATTCTCATGCTTGTTACCTCATGGTTACAAGATATAACCGCTGTATCTCCAGATAGCACCTCTAGATTCCAGGGATGGGTAGGGGGAATGCATCTGTCCCTGGTTTTCAAGAAAGTACCATAAAGTCAGTCCAACAGACTTCTATTTCGTGGTCCAATTGTCACATGGTTCGCCTACCTGCAAGGAAGGCTGAAGAATCCAGTAGTTAGCATCCCAGCCATGAAAGTGGAGGAAGAATATTGAATACCGGTCACTCATGGCATAAAGGTCTCTAGGATCTGACTCTGTTCCACCCATCTTTGGTCATCTCTGGCTCACATGCAATGCTCCAGCAATATCCCAGTTAGTAGTCCTCCCACCATGCTGTACCCTTGGGTCTTCTCCCCACCTGTCCCACTGCCCATCCCATCCCACCTGTCCTCCTCCTAGAATGTTCTGACTTCTCCCTACAATATTAGCCTCAACGAGATGCCCTTCCTCATCATTTTCATAATACCCCAGACAGAGTTGTACCCAGGGGCCACTGGGACTAACAAGTACCTCCTTCTGCACTTTTCTCCTCTTGTGACAGCAGTGCACCCGGCTCGTGTTGAATCTCGGTGAAAGTGTGATCAGCCCTCATTATCCCCTTTTCCCTCTGTTTGCAGGCTCAGACAAGAGTCAGGGCATGTTGGCCTTGTCCATCAGTCCCAATCGGCGCTACCTCGCTATCTCCGAGACGGTGCAGGAAAAACCCATCATCACCATTTATGAGCTGTCATCCATCCCGTGCCGGAAGCGCAAGATCCTTACCAACTTTGACTTCCCAGTTCAGAAATTTATTAGCATGGCCTTTTCTCCAGACTCCAAATACCTGTTGACTCAGACATCACCTCCAGAGTCTAACCTTGTCTACTGGCTGTGGGAAAAACAGAAAGTAATGGCCATTGTTAGAATTGACACACAGAACAATGCTATCTACCAGGTACCTCCCAGCATCACAAGTATCATGCAAATTGTATTTTAAAAAATAGTAAGCATCATCTTTTATTGAATGCTTTCTATGTACCAGGAACAGTGCTGATTTCTTAACCTGCATTTTAAAATTTCGTCTCATAATAGCCATATATGCTACCATTATTGTCCCTGGTATACAGATGAGGGCACTGAGGCCCCATGAAGCTAAGTCATTCACCCAAGATCATAGAGGTAGTGAGGACCAGGACTAGGAGTCCCTGATTTTGGTGCCCGTTTTCTTTCCTCTGGCCCAGAACTGCTTTCTGGTCACAGGTGGGGAACAAAGATGGGTTGATCAAATTCACTGTCTCTCCCTCATCCTGGCCTCTTCCCAGTAGTACTTCTGGGTGTGCAAAGATTTTAGGAATATAATGTGAAGTAGTAAAACCTGAGGAAGTTGTCAAAGAAATTGAGATTATGTGGGGAGCAAAATGTTCTACTATGACTTGAGGGGGAAATGCAGAGATCTTACTAGGAAGCTGGTAGCCTGCTTAAGTAGAAGAGTCCAAGGAGGTCTTCTCTTAGTGTCGTCAGCCCAGTTCAAGATCTAGCACTCAAGTTTTATGAGCAAAAGAACTCAGTTTTGATCATGTTCAGAGATACCAGCCAGTCAGTGTCTCGTGCATAGATTCAATTATGCTCAGAAGACACTAGTGTGTAAACCAGCACATCACAACTATTATACACAATTCATTTATCCCTAGTAATAGTCTCCCTGTTAATGGAGAACCTGGGAAGTGGAATTAGCAATCAAAAAGTTGCCTAGTACTCAGTCAAACCAAAGGCAGATAGAACCAGAAGATTCTTTCACCCAGGCCACAGTGAGGCCTCATGAAAGTATCGTCGTCAGCATAGAGAGCACCCCCTCTCAAGTAGATTCAGCTCGCATATGCTAGATGCCTACTATGAACCCAACACTGGACGTACAATGATAAAAAGGCCACTGCCCTGAAGTTGCCCACTGTCCATTGGGGGCAACAATTTGCCTGCTCGTTACTGTGTATTGGGATGAGGTATAGTTGAAGGAAGTCCATTTGATATGAGACTACACAACAGTCCTTGACACGTGGCTCCTATTCCCCTGGACAGAATACACATAAACCTACTCAAACTGCACATTTCTTTGTTTTCATCTAAGCCTCCATTCCATTTTGTTGGCAAACAGTTTAACTACTGAACATCTGCTCATCCTGCTCACCCTTATCGGATGACTTTCTTAGGCTCCCTATTTTAAGACTCATGGGCTTTACAAATTGAATGGATCTAGAAGGTGCACTTATCAGGCATGGTAGTAATTAATTGTATGTGATTGAGGGATATTTGAAGGCTACTCAGAGCTACCTGAAATAAATACTGAGTACAGTGGGAGATAATTCCATCAAGATTTCTTTTATGAATCTTTTTTCTTTCTTTCACATTTTGCAGGTGAGCTTCAATCCTCAGGATAACACCCAGATTTGTGTCACAGGAAACGGGATGTTTAAGCTTCTCCGTTTTGCGGAAGGAACCCTGAAGCAGATCAATTTCCAGAGGGGCGAACCTCAGAACTATCTAGCCCATACCTGGGTGTCCGATGACAAGATCGTTGTTGGTACCGATGCAGGGAAACTCTTCCTCTTCGAATCTGGCGATCAGCGCTGGGAGACGAGTATACTGGTCAAGGAGTCCTCTGGGGAGATGAAGAACCTGGACGTGAACCAGGAGTCAGAGAGGTAACGGGCCCTGGGGGCGGGGCTCTGGTAAAAAATACTCAGCATGTATCAGTGGTAGGGTGAAGACAGCATCCTTTAAAGGTCATTTGGAACCCCCTTCCCCCAAAGTCAGCTCTTTTCATTTCCTCTCCTCCTCTCCAATGTTTCTCTGTGTTTCAAGCCCAAATTTGACAGCTTTGAGCCTAATCTAGATACAATTCTTTTGATCTTTATATGCTAACATCATGTTATAAGCATTTTAGTATAACTAGTCTTTTAAACAACAGGTTTTTTAAACTGTTATAGTGGCTGCCTGACCTATTGGATGAATTAAGTAAATGTCCACTGAACCCTTGCAGTGTGCAAGGCATCTTGGTAGGTGCTGGGGACACAGTCCTCAAGACCTTAAAATTGAGTAGGAGGCAGCAAACTGACAAAGAAGTGCCAGAAAGTGTGATTGGTCAGTCTGACAGGAGCATGTGTGGCAATGTGGGGCTCAGAAGGGGGCTGTCAATTGCAGTCAATCGCCATTAATACATGTAATACTAATAGTGACCACCTAGGGTAGTGAGACTAGCTAATGAAGGTGTAGCCCTCCCATCCTCTTTGGAGTTTGAGTAACATTCCCAGACTAAAGGTGAATAGCACTTTGGCTTTGGAAAAAAGGGGCCCCTGGCAGTTTCTCCCGCCCCTAGAATAGCCCTTCTTTCTCATCTGTAGCAGGATTCACCTCCTTGACATTGTCTCTGTAGACTTGACATGCTGTTTTCTTTTTCTAGCCTGGTCGAGTTTCCAACAATGAGTTCTCCGCTCCCTTCCTATGAACAGGTGGTGACAGTCAGCGACAGCCACACGCAGCTGCCCATGCCCCAGGTGTTTGCCATCGCAGCCTACTCCAAGGGCTTTGCCTGTTCTGCTGGGCCAGGGAGAGTCCTACTGTTTGAGAAGGTAGAGGAGAAGGACTTCTACCGCAAGAGCAGGGAAATCCGGGTAAGGAGGGAGGAGGAGACAGAACCGCCGTCCTCCTGGCTTTAAGCATCTCCAGCAGCTGAGCACTGTTGTGGTGTCTGGTGGGAAGTTGGGGGACTGTGATACCAAGCGGAAATGGTGACTTGAGCCTTTTGTCCCAAGGAAATTCTAGGGTGGGTTGAACAGAACTGGGGTGTAGAATTAGGAAGATCTGGATTTGAATCCTCGGAGAGAACTTTGGCAAGTTTTATTTTCTCTTTGAAGTGAGTGTTCCCATAAAAATGTATTATTATATCATCAATAATTGAGTTCAAGCCTACCCAGCTCAAAGATGAAAGGTCTCGAAGTGCAGCCTGAGGTGTGGGTATAGACTAGCGCGCAGCCTGATTTTGCATGGAGAGATGCAGGCATGGTGGGGATGATTTGGAATGAGTCCAACTCTTCAGCTTACTGGTTGAGTGACTTGAGATGAGTTGCTGAATCTAGTGAAGCCCTTCATTTCTCCACTGAGAAAATAGCCCATCCCTCGCGGTTGTCTCGAGGATGAAACCACATTTGTGCAAATCAGTATGTGCAGTGTTTGGTGCTCTATAGATGATAGTCATTACCATTGATATGACTGGTTACTGAGACCAAGAGGTAGCTGGGGCGGTGTGGGGAGGGGGAGCGAAGTCATTGTCAAGTTTAAGTCTCTAGGACTTAGGAGATGGAGAGGCCAGAGGTAAGGAGCTCTCAGAGATCCTTATGCCTGAGAAGCTAGATGCCTGAGAAAAGGGGACAGACAAAGGAAAACTGGAGGGAAGAGGATGGTGGGTGGGGATTGAGGGGAAGAGGTGTGGAGCTTTATGAGTTTACTTTGCTGATAAAGCAAGTCATTCTTTTATTTGTTTGTTCATTCAACAAATCTTGACTGATGGAGTGTTTGCTACCTGCCAGGCTGTGATCCAGGGGCTGGGGATACAGGAGGGAAGGAAATACACTCCTTGGAGCTCAATCAGCAAGCCAATGAATATGAACAGATTGTCATGTGGGGATCAGTGCTGTTAAGAAAATAAAGCCAGAAAAAGGCCAGGGAGTGAGAGGGGGGGTTCTGTTCTAGAGAGAATGGCCAGGAGTGTCCTCTCTGAAGGGGCTGATATTTGACCAGAGACTGAAATAATGTGAAACAGATAGAAACATGGTTTTGACTTTGGGAATGAGCTCAGTATGTACACACTGACATACACGTAGACACCCACACAGGTATAGTGCTTCACTATGTCTGCGAAGAGTTCATGCTTTCTTTTTACTATCTTAGGTATCTATCGTAATTACTTTCACCACTATTGTTCTCATTGAAACGTGTAAACTCACTTAAACATAAAATATAAAGGACAAAAAGGGAACTGAGGACAAAACATAGCATTTCTTCATTTAGAGACAGCGGAAGGCTGAGAGCCCAGCACAGGACCCCAAGAAGTAGGGGACCTTCTCTCATTCATTCAACAAATACCACCCCAGGCCAGGCCCACACTCCACACTGAGATAGATGAATTAGACGTGGCCACTTCCCTCACAGCCTCTTTGTCTCTCTAGAAGACAGCACCTGTTCATTCACTGAGCATCTACTATGGGCCCCACACTGCTCCAAGCACCAAGAGACAGCATGGGGGCGGGGGGGGGGGCGGCAAAACAGAGTAGGTCCTTGATCTGCAGGCTCACATTCTACTTTATGTAGCACGTTATGTAAGACAGCAGAGGGAGCTCCTGGGTACTATGGGCATGTTGAGGGAGTATCAGGGCCCACCCAGTCCAGGGTAGGTCAGCGAAGGCTTCCCAGAGCCCTTGCTGCCCTGGCAGACACAGGGAGTTGACTACATGAAAGAGTTTTGGGGGGTAGGTGGAAGAGTGAACTCCAGGCAGAGGGAAGGAAGCACAAAGGCCCGGTGTCCTGGACCACAGGGCCACAGTGCATCATCAAAATTGAGTCAGTAAGGACAGGGGAGGGGCCTCTGGCTTTTGGTGATTAGGAACTTTCTGATGTCATCAGGACAGTTTCAGTACAAGATGCTGTGGAAGCCAAATGCTAAGGAGTTAAGAACTGAGTGGATGGTAAGGAAGTGAAGATGGTGTGCCATATGCAGACCAGCCTTTCAGTAAGTTGGGTTGTTAATGGAAGAAGATAAATTGCAGGGAAAAGCTGTCTAATGTTATATAATGTCTACTTGGGCACTGCGGGCTTGCGCAGAGACTGCTGGCAGCAGTTGTGTGACTCCTTCCTTTTTCTCTGTCCTGTCAGCCACCCCACATGGAAGAAGGCTGTCACCTTCCCCTCTCTGCCCCTGAAGTGCGCACTGATGTACTTGGTACAGGTGGGCACCTGTACTGAGCTTCTGACAGGTGGGAGACAGTGAGATTTAGACTGTTTCATTCTCAGAGGTGATCTCAAATTGAGATATGTAGACTGGTCATTTTTATGTATGCAGCTGGCATATTATTCAGTCGCTAATTGCTTAAAGTTGAATGTAAAACCCACAGGAGCAGAGGTGACTAAAGCCCTCCCTCCTCCACGTCTGAGGAGGACCTCAGGAAGCATGCTGGTCTGGGGTCAGTAAGCTGACAGGGTCTAAGAGAACTCTGAGAGTCCAGGGACACACTGACTGTGTGGGGACATTTCTGATAGCTGTCTTGCATCTTGGTCAGATTCCTGTGGACTCACAGAGCAATGACCTGAGTCAGTCTGACAAACAGGACATCCTCTGCCTGTGCTTCAGCCCCTCGGAGGAAACCCTGATTGCCAGCACTAGCAAGAACCAACTCTACAGCATCACCATGTCCCTGACAGAGATCAGCAAGGTGGGTCATCCCCAGCAAGGTCTCCTTCTAGCTCAGGGTCTGTGAGCAAGTTTTTACACAAATTAGAAGAGTGTGGGCTCATTCACTCCCTTTATAGCAGAGCAAAAGAAGCTCTAATTTTAAGATGTCCATTTTGTGGTACCCTTGGTATGAATGTGATTGCTGTGGCCTCTTTGGAGGACACATTAGAGTTGTCTCCCATTTAAGTTGTTTGCATCCTTTTCACCCAGCAGTTGCACTTTTAGAAATGTAATGGACTGATATACCTGCTCCTAAGTGCAAAAATGTGTCTATGTTGTTAATTAAAAAAAATTTTAATAGCAAAGGTAGTATACATTGTGGGTATTGCAACCAAAAAGGATTGTTCAAAATAAAGAGAATCACTTTGTACTTATAAATGGTACATTTCATCAATAAGATATCACAGTTTTAAATTTGTATGCATCTAATAACATGAACTCAAAATACATAAAGCAAAATTTGGAAGAGCAACAAGGAAAAGAGACCGTCTACAATCACAGTAGGAGATATAACTATCTTTCTCAGCAATAGTGGTTTCACAAATGTCTCACTAACCACATAATTTATCTATTTAAAGTGTACAATTCAGTCAAGTTTCGTATATTCATAGTCGTGAAACCATTACCACAGTCAATTTCAGAACATTCTCATCACTTAAAAAAAAACTGTATATCCTTTAGTTACTGTCTTCCATTCTTCCATCAGCCCCCTTCCTAGCCCTAGGTAACCACTAATCTCATTTAGTACCTATAGATTTGCCTATTCTAGACATTTCATAGAAATAGAATCATATTAATATGTCATGTGTAACTGGCTTCTTTCACTTAGCATTTTGTCTTCAAGGTTTATCCATCTATAGAATATATCAACGCTTCATCCATTTTTACGGCTAAATATTCCATTTTATTTTATTATCAATGATGAATAGTTAGGTTGTTTCTACTTTGGAGATATCATAAATACTGCCACGAGAAGTATTCCCGAATAATTTTTTGTGTGCACATGTGTTTTCATTTCTCTTGGGTACATACCTAGGAGTGGAATTGCTGGGTTATATATTAACTCTGTATTTAACCAGTTTCATGAACTGCCAGGTTATTTTCCAAAGTGGTGTCACCATTTATATTCCCATCAGCTGTGTATGAGGTCTCTGATTTCTCTATACCCTTGCCACACATATTAAGTGATTTTCTGATTATAGCCATCCTACTGAGTGTGAAGCAATAACTAATTGTGGTTTTGATTTGCATTTCCCTTATGACTAATTATATAGAGCATCTTTTCACGTGCCTCTAATCAGTTGTCTATTTAAAAATTTTCCCCTTATTTGTGTTGTTTAATTTATTTTTGTATGTGGTATTTATTTTTTCATTATTGAGTTGTAAGAGTTCTTTATGCATTCCAGATATAAGTCTCTTATAATATAATATGAGTTGCAAATATTTCTCCCAATTCTTAGGTTGTCTTTTCACATTCTTGATCGATGCACAAAAGTTTGCAATTTTGGTGAAGTCCAACTTACTCATTTTCTCCTGTTGCTTGTGCTTTTGGTGTTATATTTAAGAACCCATTGCCAAACCTGAGGTGAAGATTACCTCTAATTCCTTCTAAGAGTTGTGTCATGTTTGCTCTTACATTTAAGTCTTTGAGGTGCTCTGAGTTAATTTGGATGTAAGTCACAGGGTAATGGCTCTACTTCATCTTTTTGCACAAAGATACCCAGTTGTTCTAATACCATTTGCCAAAAAGTCTATTCTTTCCCCCATTGAATGTTCTTGGCACCTTTTTTGAAAGTGAGTTGTAACACAGGCTTATTTCTGGAGTCAGGATTTTATTCCCTTGATCTGTTTATTCAGCTGCCAGTGCTACACTATCTTGATTACTAATACTTTGCAGTAAGTTTTACATTGGGAAGTATGAATTCTCCCACTTCTATTCTTTTTTTTAAAAGGTTGTTTTTATATTTTGAATCCCTTGCAATTCCGTGTGAACTATAGACTCAGTTTGTCAACTTCTACCAAGAAACCATCTGAGATCCCACTCGGTGTTGCTGTGAATCTGTAGATCAAGTCAGGGAGTATTACCTTCTTCATATTAAGTTTTCCAATCCATGAATGCAAGGTGTTTTTCCGTTATTTAAATCTCTTCTGCCCCCACCTCCGCACAGCATCTTGCTTGCTGAGGTAGTGGAGAAGGATGCAGTGGGTGCAGTTAAGTTTACAAGTGGGGGGGACCAGAAGTTGAGGGAATTCCCATCTCAGTCTTTGTCTTCGCTTGTCAACAGTCTTAAAATATGCACACATTAAATTTCCCAACTGTTACTCCTCATGCACATGTCATGCCTCTGATGACAGATAACTGGAATATGCACGGCCAGTGTAATAGAATTCATTTTAATTTAAAATCATTCACCCGACTCTCATTGTTGGTGGCTGGTAAAGTAATAGAGGCTTTCTGGAGAGAAGCCTGGCAGTACTTGACAAGACCCTAAAAATCATTCAGTGTCCCTGTGTAGATGTGATGTCTGTGTGTTGGTGTGAGCCCTACTGATAGTGATGCTATCGAAGGCATGTTTGCCTGAGGCACGTGCCCCGGCCTCTGTGACTCGTAGCAGCCTCCACAGACAGTTCCCACACCAGGGCCCATGTTGTGGCTGGTCCAGCCCTTGTGATCCTTTTTATGATCACAGGACACACTTCAGCAAAAACCATCAGGATGCTCTGAGGAACAAGATTCGTTATTCACAGTTCCCAGCATGTGCACAGCGTGCTCATAGGCCACACAGTGAGGCCATGAGTGAAAAGAGAAGGTGGACATGGGGCGCTGCCTTTTTTGGCATTTGAAGGTTGGGAATCTAGCACTTCACAGGTTCACTCTTCACTGACTGGGGCCTGGGAAGGGAGAAGCAGGGCCACTCGAGAGCCAGTTCTTGAGGTTGTCCAGAGCTTCCTGGATGGAGGGAGCCTCATTCCTCTTCTGGCCGTTATGCTGGCTGCTGAGTCGTATACAGCTGGCAATATGCTTATTCCAGACAGATGCCTTTGGGAATGAATGCCTCAACAATCAAAAGCTTACACTGCCATAAAAATCTGAATGTTTGCACGCCTCAATGGAGCAGTGTTTAGGTCATTTGCCTCCAAAGGAGCAAGCCCCAGAGAGGTACTCAAAGACTTACATGCAAGAATATTTAGTGTGGTGTTCTTCTTAACAAAACTGGAGATCATTTATTGCTCCCACAATAAAGGAATAGTGAAATTAAATTCTGGTATATTTAGAGAATGAAATATTGTATTGCCATTAAAATAGTGTTTTTAAACAACAGTAGGAAAGCATAGGAAAATATACATAACACTCAAACAATTTGCCCACAGCCTGATTTCTGTGTATGCAGGTGAAGTAATAGTCACAGGTAGTAGAGGCTGAAGTGTAGCCTTTTGCTTATGCAGCTGGATCTCATTCTATCTGATTTCTGCAGGGGGAGCCTGCTCACTTTGAGTATCTGATGTATCCATTACACTCTGCCTCCATCACCGGTCTAGCTACCTGCATCCGCAAGCCCCTGATTGCCACCTGTTCTGTGGATCGATCTGTTCGCATCTGGAATTATGAATCAAAGTAAGGAATGAATGGGCCCACCAATGTAGTAAGCAGGATTCCAATTGTTATATTTATTCATGTGCGTTGTTTTAATTAGAGGGTTTTTCATTTTAATTACCTAGAAGTTTGCCACCTGCCCTGTGGATCGAACTCTTCGCATCTGGAATTAGGAATCAGAGTAAAGAATGAAAGGGTTTGCTACTGTAGTTTGCAGGATTCCAATTGTTACATTTATTTGTGTGAGTGGTTTTATTAGAGAATTTTCCAATTTAATTACCTAGAAGTTTGCAGTTGGAAAAGTTGTTTTCTAATCAAGTCAGTCAACCTGCAATTTCTCTTCTCTTTTCACTCTTGCGTGGATTTGAAAGCTTATTAAACGCTTGCTGCGTGTACACACTGTGCTAGACACTGGGGACAGAAGGATAACGCTCCAGTGTCACAGCTTCTTACATAATCTTCTGTCCTTCCAGCTTTCCATTCCCTCCCACTAGATCTGCCTATTGTCTCGCGGAGCTCTCCAGACCATTTATTCCTTCGCTTTCTCTTCTCATCACTGCCCCCAACCATTCTCAGCTCTCTCGTGGTTTGGTCCTCCTGGCGTGGCTTTCGGTTGAACCGCCAACCTAGGTTGGCCCCACTCTGTAATTTCGTTGTTCTGATATAAAGCTGTTGAGGCTGCTGGAAAAAAAATAAATAAACACTTGTGGTTTGGAGAATCACAACGGAGCTGTGCCTTCAAGGTCCCTAGATAACCCCTTGAACAGCTCCCTTATTTCCATATCCATTGCTAAATACAAAATCTAGAAACCAATAGAGAGGAACAAAAAATTGCAACCAATAAAGTATCTCAAATGCTATGATACAAATATGTTCCAGATACAATGGAGGACATGAGATTTAGTGGGTTTATTTATAACTCAGTAATTGATCTTTTTCACAGTACTCTGGAGTTATTTAAGGAATACCAAGAAGAGGCGCATACAATCAGCCTTCATCCCTCTGGCCACTTCATTGTAGTAGGGTTTGCTGACAAACTGCGCCTTATGAATCTACTCATTGATGATATAAGAGCTTTCAAAGAGTACTCTGTCCGAGGTTGCAGAGAGGTAAGAACTGCTGAGATAAAGGTCCAGTTTCTTAGAAAGGCAAGGTTGAAATATTAAAAAGTGGCATGTTCTGTGGGAGTGGGACCAAAGTCTGTCTTACAGAACTTTGTGGAGAGAGAGAGAGACAGAGACAGAGAGAGAGATACAAGATCCAGTTCTCCCATCAAAAGGGTTTGTCTCGTTTTTAGTTTATTGGGTTTTCTTTTGGAAAGAGGGAGGGAGAGAGGAAGAAAAGAAAGAAGAGGGGAGAGAAGAAATAATTTTTGATGTTTTATTTTTGGCTTTTCTCTGCAACCCTGGGTCTCGAACCTAGGTCCCCAGGCTCTGCATGGTCCAGACCCCAGCTATCTCAACCACCTGAGCCACCAGGGTGTGTCCTATTTCATTTTTCTTGTGCTCGTCAGAATATTTCATTGAACACAAAACCTTGTGAGATCCTACCTATGATAAGTCTTCTATGTTAGTGTCGAGTAATATAAAGCATTGAAAAAGAAAGATTATCTCAGAATCAGAATCACAGCCTGGACAGTGAGGGACAGAGCGGGAGCCAGGGACTAGAAGCACGAACAGTGAGAGGCAATAAGCAATCAACAGATTCTCCCCAGAGCTGACTTGCAGAAACAAGACAGTGATTTCAGGAATTGCTTCCCCCCTCTGAAACCTCCTGCCGACAAAGCGAGAGCTGTGATCCCAGCAGCTCCCTGAGTCGTGCACATGGTGGTGTCAGCATCCTGGCCAGTCCTCAGTCCCTTTGGCACCTTCCCCCAGTTCCTAACTCCGCACATGCTTTCAGCCTGAATTCCTTGGGACTAGGAACCCTTGACTGTAGCCTTCAATTGGATTGCTCATTTCTCTCTTCCATCCTCCCTCTCTTGCTGTGTTTCCTCGTAGTGTGCCTTTAGCAATGGAGGTCACCTGTTTGCTGCAGTCAATGGAAATGTGATTCACCTTTTCACCACCACAAGCCTGGAGAACATCACCAATCTGAAAGGACACACAGGGAAGGTGAGGGAGTGAATGATGTCCAGGGAAACGCTGGGCGCAGAGCCAGCCAACAGGATACAAAGGAACAAATGAGGTGATCGTTTCCTGCTGGAGTGCGGTCTACTCAGGGAAAGAGACAATAAAACAAATGCACAGGCACATTCAGTGAAAGAAAACAATAGGGAATTAATGAGAGGAAATGAGGAAGGAGTCAGCATAATTTCAGTTGGGGTGTTCACAAAGGTTTGGCCCTGAAGAAGTAGGTAAGAATTAAGCAGATAGAGCTGGTAGAGATAATCAATGCACATGAGGACTCAAGACCCTGAGGTGGGAGATGGCATGGGGTGTCAGGATCTAACGTGTCTGGGGGGCTGAAGTATAGGTAGGTGTCAGGCTGAACCTTGGGGTGGCTGAGATTGGAGAGGCTAGCAGGGGTCCAAAGACATGGAATCACATAGGGTACTAAGGATTTTGTGCTTTATCTTCTTTAGTCCTTGAAATTATTGAAGACTTTCAAGACAGAAAATAATGTGACCAGATTTGCATTTTGAAAGATTACTGTGGTGGAGGAGTGAAGAATGTATTGAAAGGGACAGGGTGGAAATAGTAAGGAAACTATTATGACTGTCTCCTTGAGAGACAATAGGACTTTGGACCAGAATGGAGGTGGTACTGACAGGGATAAGTGGATAGAGTCAAAAGATATTAGGAAGTAAAACCAGTAGTCCCTGAACATACAGTGGATGTAGGACATGAAGAAAAGGGAGGAGTCAAAGACTAAAAGTCAGCGAAAAGTATTTGGAAAGAAAAAGCAATTGAAAAAGAAAGGCATGCTAGGAAAAAGGACATGTGAGAGGTGCTAGACGGGGAGTATGAATTGGGCGGTGGTTTGGGTTCATATGGCTGGAGTGTGGGGCCCTTGGGAGAAGGTAAAGGAGGGAGCTGGGGGTGTTGTCTGCATCCCAGAATGTGGGTGCCATGCCAAGGATTTGGGCTTTGGTGTATAGGCGGCAAAAAACAATTGAAAGTGTTTCAGAAAGGAAATAATGGATTGAACATTAATTCTCCAAACAGTATTGAGGGTGGGTTACAGGGGAGGGGAAGTTGTATTGATGGAAACCAGCTAGGAGTGGAGTTGAAAATGAGTTAGGAACTAAGCCATAGCCTTAGGAGTAGGACAAGGAAAGATATTATTTCTCTTTAGACCTGTTACGTTTCGTGTGTCCAGGAAGTGCGATGTATGAGTGTGGGGGTCAAGAAAGAAATCGAGACTGAAAATGAAGACTTGAGGTACTAGGTGGTGGTGGAAGTCAGAAGTAAAGGTAAGATCACCAGGGCCAGTGTGGAATCTGAGAAGAGTCATGGACAGGAGACGAGTGACCTGCATTTAAGGGATTGGTAAAAAGAGAAAGACCGCAAATGAATTTGCAGGCAGAACCTGGAATCAGAGAAATATTTCAGAGAAGCCAGGGAGCTAGATTCCCAAAAGATACGGAAGTCAGTGGTATTAAATGTCAGAAAAATGTTAGTAATTAACAGGTCCTAAGTGAAGGCGCTGTGTGAACGCAAGCATTACTGAGAGCTGCTGAGCTTCCTCACCTTCCGCAGTGGGGTTTCTCTTCTAGTGACCATGGACATGCAGATGAAGCACAAGGGATGCTGACGTTTTCTCGTTTTCTTGGACTGGCCATACGCCATGGAGGCCCTGCCTCCCCAGGCTAGAAAAGCAGACATTTGTTTTATCTCTGTACATATATTTATAACTCCATCTCTAATGAGATATATATATATGTATATATATGTATATACATATATATATACACACACACACACATTAGGCTTTCATGTGTTTTATTAATATATGCATATGTATACATGTACACACACATGCACACATACTCCCACACAGATGTAGGTTGTAACTCAAGTCATGCATGTAGAGAAATTTATAACCTTAAGTACACATATTAGAAATATAAAAAAGATGAAAACCAGCCCAAGAAGTTAAAAATAAAAGCAAATTAAATTCAAAGGAAATAATGGTAAGAGTAGATGTTAAGAAATATAACACAAATGTTCAACAGAAGAAGATGATCAAAGTCACAACTTGGTTTTCTCATTTGCAGCAGAACTGAGGAGACCGAAAGGCAATGGGGCGGGCGGGGGCAGATGGTGGTGGAGCCCACTGGACAAGGGGGAAGAACACTTGGTGATGTGGGGGGCATGATGTGTTGATAAGGGCTGGGGAACCTATACATAGGAAATTATTTAAATGTGTAGAATAAGTACTACAATAAAACATAAATTTTAAATTAAAACAAATGAAAATAAAATGCAAGGAAGATAGTTACACACACACACAAAATCTTGGTTTTCTGAAAACACAAAATGGACAGACTCTTGGCATGACTAATCATGCTTTAAAATCTTTGTTGCTACCAAGTCCTCCCGCCATGCGGGCACCTCCAAAGGCAGGGTCTTTGCCACCTTTTTTTCCTTCTGCTGTATGGGTCATACTATTCTAGGGTTGGTTTGCTTTGGTTCTTCATCTTTCATAATTCTTTATTGCCTGAGTATGTTACATAATATACCGTAGTAATTCTGGATTTGTATCCTTCCTAGCAAGGGTGAGGACTATTATTGTCTGGTTTGTTGTTTACTGACTTCGTTGAACTAATTCTGAGACATTTGGCTTTGAAGCATGCAATCTCTTATGACTCTGCTTAGAATTGCTTGCTTTTTTTTTTTTCAATCTTTGCACCTGTCTATGTAGGAGTTGTCCCTGGGGTGACCTAAGCTGCTTATTAATCAGAGATTGTGCTTAACCCCACTTAACTGTTAGATTTTTACCCCTACTGTTGGATTTGCGTGTGGCTTGGAGGCTCACAGCTACATTTTTTTGTGTGTGACATGTTTAATCAGAGACCAATAGTTTGGAGGTTCCCTCTTTGATTGTGCCTGAGAGGGTGCAGCCTTGGGCCTGTACAATCTTCCGGACTCCCAGGGAGAAGTGTGCTCTTATTTTAAGCCTGATTTCCTGGGTCAGAGGAACTTGTTATTCAGTCAGTGGTTGGTCAACAGATGTTAAAACCCCTAGTGTCAGTGAGGAATCTCCCTGACTGCTAATGGATCTTGGTGCAGCTTAGCAGATACTCCCGAAACGTCCCTTTTCCTGTCTGGAAACCTCAGGTGGGTGCAGCCCAGAACTTACACACAGCCACCCCAACCCCAGAGCTGTCTCTGAACCCAGAAGAACTCTTCCTGACTATCTCTTGTGTTCTCACCATTAGTGTTCTTCTGCTCCGCCATTTTGCTTATATCATGGGAGTTACTAGCTTTCTCTTAATTTATCCACCAAAATCTCCCCTGTTTTAGACAATGCCTGTGAGCATGGACTTCTCCATAACTCTTTTCCAAATAATCTCAACTCCTCAAAAAGAGCTCTTTTGTCTTGTGGCCTCACTTCCCTGGGAAGGACCCCTGCTTTCTGCACCAGAGCTGGGGTCCAGGACCTTCTTTTCCAGGAGTAACATTCTCACTCTCTGAGTGCCATTTTCAGTGGGGGAGGGAATGGAATGTCCTGGTCTTTTCAGCTTTTCCTGCATCATGTGAAACATCTACCCTTTGAGCAATCTGCAGCGAGGACAGTCGGGCCTCCTGCGCCTGGAGTGGATCTTCCACCTACGAATGGGGACTCTGGGGAAAGGAAGACAGGTCCTCTCATCCCTGCCTGCCTGGACTAGCATCCCTCCATTAGAAGGAACACTGGCTGCCTTTCCAGAGGGAAACCAAGCCCAAGGACTGAGCTGCTCAAACCTGCCTAGAGTGCACAGGAAGAGTTCTGGAGTTGGGGAGGGCAAAGGTGCAGGTCATGGGTCAAGTGCCAGTAACTCTATCCTTACTGAGATTGAGCAGATTCTCTTGAATGAATGTTTCCGCATTTGCTGTATGCCTTTAGGACAGTTTTCAGAGACATAACTATTTCTATAATTCTTAGTAGATAATTTGTTAGAGAGGTCAGCTGAGGTTCTTACTCTGCCATTCCAGAAGTCTCTTCTCTGTAAATAATATTTGCAACTTGCTGTGAATAGCTAATTATTCAAAATAAAAAGATTTTTAAACATAGCAATAATTGGTTGTAACATTAGAGAACCATTATGAGTCAGACTTTGCAGTCATAAATACTCAGTATTTCGCCAGCATTTTGGAAAGCAGAACATTCCCAAGAAGATATCTTTTGTGCTTATGAAGGGCATGTGCTAGGAAAGGGCATTCTACCTCAGACTAGCGAAGCCATGAGGAGTTCATTCTTCTTTTCCCTGTGGGCATGTGTACATGTGTGTGCTCTTGACTGGGTATGTTTTCATCCTCTGCAGATTCGTTCAATTGCGTGGAATACAGAAGACAGCAAACTGATCTCCTGTGGCACAGATGGTGCGGTATATGAGTGGAATCTGTCAACAGGGAAGAGAGAGACCGAATGCGTGCTGAAGTCCTGCAGCTACTACTGTGTTACCATCTCCCCTGATTCAAAAATTATCTTTGCTGTTGGATCAGACCAAACCCTCAAGGAGATTGCAGATTCCTCGGTGAGTCTGCCTTTGCCCGCCTGCAGGGCTGCTGCACTGATCTGCAGAGACAGCCTGCGTGTTGGCGGCAGAAGAGATATAAAAAGAGGACCGGTGACAGCAGGTCCCTTATTCGTGGGCAATATTGTTCCTTCTGGAATTCCTTGCTCGATGCCCTACCTGAGTTGAAGTGTGGGGCCCTTCTCCGTTTCTGTCTTGCTTGCTGCCTTCCACCTATGGAGGTCAGCAGCGTCTCTAAACTGTTTGCTTACCTTGCTCTGCACTTCCTTTCCTGGGACACAAGCAGAGCTAGAGCTATTGCTATCACCTGGACTTGCCACATGTTCTTCTGAAATCGCCAAACTGTGAATTTTAGAATTACTGTGTTTGGCTCCAAACAGTGGAGGGAGGAGAGAAGAGCTCAGCAGCTGTGGCTGTGTCCTCCTTCAGAAGCCAAACATCTCACCTTCCTCGGCTTCTTTAGCTTCTCTTTGGTACTTGTCACTCACACAGTGCTGGTGCCTGGGCAAGTGCAGAGATACCACCGCAGCAAACCAGCCTGAGGTAGGAACATAGCTTAGAGCAGGGTGTCTCTCCAGTGTGCCCCCAGGTAGCTTGTCCAGGCTGGTGACTTTTGCACTGCTCACCAGAATAAAGCTCCTTTGCAGCTAGCTTTAAAAGTCACCCCCTCTTGATATCCCTGTGGGCACACTGCATGACCCTCAGCAAACATTCACATGTCTGATGGGCAGAAGGACAATGGATGGGTAGACGAATGGATGGATGGGGAGGTAGAGGAATGAATTAATGAGTTAAGGAAGGAATGAGTTCCCTGGTAGTAGTATTTTTGTTTCTGTAATGAGCATTAATAAGTGTTTGCCAAATACGTTTATGATCCACCTTCCATGCTAGTTTAAGATGCTCTGTAGGCTAACAGTCAAGAGCAGACACTCTGGAACTTGACTGCCACTTATTAGGTGAGTGAGTTGAGGCAAATCACTCACCACCTCTATACCTTGGGTTTGTCATCTTTAAAATGGGAGTGACAGTAATCACCTGTAATGTAAAACCTGACAGTTGACTTTTCTTCTTGGAGTACAAGTGCTTGACTTAAACTTTGAAGAGGGCTGGTTCCAATAAACACGTAACTGTCACCACACGCACACACACACCCATGCACATATGCACAACTCCTTTGTTTTACAGATTTCAGATTTTGGTTATTGTCAATAACTGGTCAGTTGGAAATAACTTGTCTTTTTCCTTCTTTTTATCTTTTTGTCTCTCTTCACACGCATTAAATCTCCTCTCTTGGTGCACCCTAGTAGAGCAGCAGTTAGGTCAGTCACCTCCGAAGGAGCAAGCTATTTACCCCTGAGTTTGAGTCCAGGACCCAGGCAGAAACAACCAGTGTGAACAACTGAATAAAAAACAGATGCTTCTTCCTCCTCTCTCTCCCTGCCTGCCTATTCGCCTTCATTCCTGCCTGCACCTTTCCTTTAAAAACACAAAAAACCCTCAAGGAACAGCAAACTCGTGAAGTCCTAGACCACCACCACAAAAAAAAAAAACAATAAAACCAGGCCCTTATTTCCCTTGAGTTCTCTCTCTACCTGTGACCTCACTGTGGCCAGGTCATATAAGTAATAAACCTCTGCTTTTTCGTTTTCCTGATGGTTATTGCTGAAGGGTGTCTGCAGTCGTAATAAGAACCACAAGGGCTTCTTCTCTTGTAATATCAACATCAAGGGGAAATGCCTGTGGGTAACTCACCCAGAACCCAAGTTTGCGTCCAGGCATTTCTAGCCAAGAGCATTGTTATCAATAGCCTGAGACACCCTCCAAGGACGCTGTGAGGGTAGAATAAGCTATATCATGTAAAAGCCGTAGAACGGTGCTTGGTACATAAGAGGGGCTATTGGGAGGACTGGTTTGTATCAGTGTTATTTCTGACTCCGAGAACTGTTTGTTCATTCATCAAGAAGCCAGGAAATACTTAGTTGGTATCTTTTACATGCTAGCAACCATGCGGGAAGCTAAGAGGAATAGGTGAAACAGTTTTTAAACTCAGAACCCATCCTAATGTTACTGTTAGAGGGCAGGAATGGAGTGCACAGGGACTCTGCCCCATGGCTCAGCCCCTCACCTTGAGCAGAGCTGTTTGTGTCCCAGGTCCTCCGAGAGATGTCAGCATTTGACGTCACCTACACAGCCATTGCCATCTCCCACTCTGGGCGCATGATGTTCGCGGGTACCTCGGTGGGTACCATCCGTGCCATGAAGTACCCTCTGCCATTGCAGAAAGAATTCAACGAGTACCAGGCCCATGCTGGTCCCATCACCAAGGTGAGAGGGGACCCTGTGCTCAGGGGCTTGTCTCAGAACCAGCCCCATGTGACCGTGCACTCCACCACCTCGTCATCCCTTCAACCTCCCAGCACCTTGTCTGGCTCCTTCGTTATTCACCCAGCTAGCCATTCCAAAAAAATCCATTGGCTCCTATTATTTGTTTATACTACTCACAGGTATCTCCTAGGGGAGGATCAAGACATGCTTAAATATTTGTGTACAAGGGTTTTCACCTTAATAGACACAATACTGGGCCTTTGGGGAGGTGCGGTAGGGATCGCTCCCAGGTCTCCTTTCCGAACGGTGAGTCACGGTTGTCGTCTCTCCTCCTCCTGCACAGAGCTGCCCTGGACCGCAGGCAGCAAGGCCCAGCATGTGGCCCTGTCCTCAGCGCCCACGCTCATTTATAACCCGTCCTTCCAGCCCCCTTCTGAAAAATAAAGAGTGTCTGTGTTGGTGTGAGATTTTGAACAGGCACTGAGAAAGTGTGTCTCTTTTCTCCTCCTCCTCAGTCATGTTCTAGACTGGGCAACTTTCAGTCCTGAGGTTTTTGATTATGTCCCAAACTCAATATTGGCTTACCTGGAGACTCTATCCTTATGAAGAAGGGTTTTTCAGTCGACGCTGGAACGTTCCTGTATGGAGCCTGTCTTGGGTCCAGAGTAAATCACCATCACATATAACGTGTTCCTCCTCTCCTCTTCAGTCAACTACATTTTGTAGACAAGATGTTTATTTTTCTGATGATCATATCAAGTCAGCTTTACTTTAGAAATACAAATCCCCACAGGAGCGACTTCACTAACATTTTGATGCATTTTTATTTTACTTATCTATTGTATGTGTTCTAAATAATTGAGATCACACTTTGTACCCTCATTTTTGGTTACTTTGTTTTTGTTTGTGTTTTTTTACTTAGTGCTATCATAAGTATTTTCCCATATAAAATCAATATTTCTCAAAAGCATGACTCTAGTGTGCACCCTTTTGGCCCAGCGGTCTAGTACACCTGGGAGCAGTCCCACATAAATCCCAAGGTCCAGGGTTCAATGCCCAGGGATGAAGGGAACAACCAGTGTGGACAACTAAATAAAAAATAAGTGGAGTGCTTCCTCTTCCTCTCCTACTGCCTGCGTATTCTCCTTCATTCCTGCCTGTACCTTTCCTTTAAAATAAAAAAGGGATGATACTAGTAGATCCATAAGTATCCTATCATTTGATGGACTATACCTTATATAACTCTTCTCTTACCAGTCATTTAAATTATCTTAGAAGTAAATAATGAATATTATTGTCTACAGGTTTATTTATTGGTTTATTTGTTTTACTTCTGGTCCTGGGTCTCAAACCTGGGTCCTTGAACTTTATATGCTCTGTACCTTAGCCACGTCAGTCACCTCCGCCACAAGGGTGCACCCATCTAGTCTGCACATTTATGTGCCTCTCTGATTGTTTCCTAAAGCTAAATTCCTAGACACAGAATTCTTGAGTGAAAGAATAAAGCCATATTGGAGGTTATTGACCTCTAATTGCTGATTGTGTTGTTTTTCATAGTTGATTCTGGTTTTGCTGTTTATTTTGAAATCCTTATAGAGTCACCAGAAATTTTAAAGATAGCATAGAGGTCCCACTTTCCCAAGTAGTGGCCTCTGCTACAATGCTAGCGCGATATCCAACCAGAAAGCTGACATTGGTGTGACGTGTGTGTAGTCGTCTTTTATCACATGCAGAGATTGTGGAGCAGTGTGGCAGTGAAGCTGCAGAGCTGTGCCGTCACCACAGAGCACTCCCTCCAGCTGCTCTTTCATAGTCGCATCCGCCGCCTCTACCCACCAGTGCTTGACCACCACCACATTTCTAAAATGTTGTCGCTCTACAGAGTTTGTGTGAGTGGAATCATACTGTAGGTGACCTTCTGAGAATGGCTTTTGTCACTCCGCCTAATGCCCTTGAGTAAGTTATTTCATGTTTTTTCCTCTTTTCTATCGAACAGCATGTTGTGCCGCAACTTAATCACCTGCCTGTTACAGGTTATTTAGATTTTTTCCCCAGTGTTTGACTGTTACAGATACAGCTGCAATGAGCAGTTACGTACAGGTTTTTGTGTGGACACACGTTTTCTTTTCTCTGGGATAAATGCCCAGGAGGGACATTGCTGGAGCACACGGTAAGTGTATGCTTAGTTGGTTTTTTTCACATACTGCCAGACTCGTGTCTGTTGCCACCGTCGCCGCGTGACGGGCCTACCTTCTCCACGTCGCTGCCAGTGTTTGGTGCTGCTGCCGCAGCTGAGCTGTCCTAGCAGGTGCACAGTGTCACCTCACTGTTTCATTTCCATTTCCTCAGCGGCGAATAATGCCGACCGTCTTTTCCCGTGCTCATTGGCCTCTCGCATGCCCTCTTCTGGGAGACATCTCTGTGTCTTTGGCCCACTTTCTGATTGGATGGCTAATTTCTCACTGTTGAGTTTTCGAGAGTTCTTTATATACAATCACACCTGAGAGCTACTGCAGGTTCCATTCCAGGCACCACAGTGAAGCAAATACCACAACATGGCAAGCTTATGATTGTTTTTGGCTTCCTCTTGCATACTAAACATTTATATCATAAAAGTTCTGTTTTAAAGAAGTTATGTGCGCCATACAGTAGTCTGTTACATAGCAGTATGTCTAAAAAATACGCGTAGCTTAATTTTAAAATACTTGACTGCTAGAAAACGCTAACATCGTTAAGTCATTATTCCTGGCGGAGGGTTTTATAAAAAGAAATCCTGGTGCTGCCTGGTGGCCTAGAGGCTTAGTACATCAGGTGTGGTCCACAAACATCCCCAAGTCCTGGCTCAAGACCTGGGCCCGGGGGGAATGACCGTGATGAGCAGCCGAATAAAGATAAACCGCTTCTTTCTCCTCTTCATTCCTGCCTGCACCTTTCCTTTAAAAAATGAAATTAAAAAAACAAACAAACCCAAAACAGTGTTTGTGAGGCACAATGAAATGAGACACGCCTGTAGTCTACATCATATCTGACTCTTAAAGCTCCAGATCCACAGAGAGCATAGACTTGATCTCGCTTCTTTTATCCAGTAGCTGAAGCCCCGTAGGCTCCTCTCTCATTCGGACCCAGGGGAAGTCTTGGTCCACGTGAGGCTGTGTCCGGCCTTGCCTGGAGGGAGCATGCACAAAAGCCTTTTCAGTCCCAGTCCCATAGCCCCAGAAAGCCACCTCCTCGTGGGTTCCCCCCCCCACAGATGTTGCTCACCTTTGATGACCAGTTCCTGCTGACCGCTGCCGAGGACGGCTGCCTGTTCACCTGGAAGGTCTTCGATAAGGAGGGTCGCGGAATCAAGCGAGAGAGGGAGGTGGGCTTTGCCGAAGAGGTGCTGGTGACTAAAACGGACATGGACGAGAAGGTAAGAATTGGGTCTAGTGAAGGGAGTCATAGAAGGTCCTTAGCAGACTGCATCCAAGCTCCTGGGGGACCAGCACTCAAGGTCCTCTGTGACCTGGCCACACCCCGTGCCCCGTGCAGACGCCCATGGCCCCTGCACGCTCTGTCCACACCCCAGGTGTCCTTGCTGTCACTGATGTTTCACCCTCATCCGCCTGCCATTCTGCCATGGGACCCTTTGACTCAGACTGTGCTCCACTTTTAGCCTATGAGCAAGCTTCCTCTCCTTCTCTTTGAGGGCCGGTGCCACGACATGACCAGCAGCTTCTAGCACACGCTGGGAAGACAGTCAATAAATACTTACAGAGTTGAACTGACCGACTGAATCTGCCAGTTGTAACTGTAAAATGTAATAACTGTGAGCCAAAAAAAAAAAAAAAAAAAAGTATTCAGAGTACTTTCCTGAAACCCACTCTTCTTAATAATAAAACAGTGAAAACAATGATAACTAATAATCAGCATTTTTAATATTTACCAGGCACTGTGCTAAGTACTTTATAAGTCTTTCCTCCTTTAAATTTCACAGCATATTTCAGAAGAAGGTTCTAGTATTCTCCCTATGTTTCAAGAAGTGGGTTTGGAGAAGTGGCACGATGTGTCTAAATCTGAGCTAGTAAATGGTAGGACCTGAGTTCAGTTTTAGATCCGGACTGAATCTCGAGCCTGCTCTCTTAATCACTGCCCCAGAGGTCTTCCCTCCTGCTAATGGAGCAAACATTCTGCAAAGATGTGTTTTGAGAGCTTTGAGTGTAAATCTCATGTTACACGGAGGGAGAAGCTCAGTGGATAGAAATGACAGGGCTGGAGGATGACAATGCTATGCGCTCATGCTGCTCAGAGAATCTGAAGTGCTGGAGGCAAGAGGGTGTCCCAGAGAGAAGGGTGTGACATGAAACTAGAGAGAGACTGTGAGGGCCCTTCGCTGCCATGCTCTAGACTTTGGAAATGTTCCTCAGAACCCACTGGTTGGTCACCGTTAGGGCACAGCTTGATAATATTTGCATCTTGGAGATGAGGTGGGGATGCACAAGGTGCAATCAGAGAAGAAAATGCCTACGTTCTCACTCTCCCATCTACAGTACCTTTTTGGGGGAAGTGGAAGGAGAGGTGTGTATTACAGTATTGTAATACTGGTGAATACCGTGGATTAGAGGAAGATGAACTAGACCTAGGAACCACAAGACAGGAAGAGTTAAAACCAAAGTGAAAGTAACAGCATGGCCCGAAGAGGCATAACAGACAGCAGCGGAACAGATTGACAGTCCTGGGACCACCCAGCTTTGGGCACTATTCACAGTTTGTTTACTTGTCTCCATAGACTGTAAATTCCATGGAGGCAGTAATCATGGGTCAACAAATTTTTTTCCAGTGCCTACTTATGTGCACCTGGGATACGACAGTGTGTAAAACCAACAAAGATCTCAGCCTTCTTAGAGCTTAAATTCTCCTGGGGGAAGAAAGCAAAGACAACAAACAAACAAAAGTAAATTATATAATGTGTCAGAAAATGTCAAGATCTCAGGAAATAATAAAAAGCAGAGCAGAGTACGGGGGTCCCCACATGCTGGCAGTGCGAAGGAGAGGTAGCAGAACTGAATGGTATGGCCCAAGCACCTCACTGATCAGGTGACATTTAAGGAGTGTGGTTAGCATAATGCCTGGCACATGGTGGGGCTTGTGAATAGATTTTGTGAGGCTTATGGGAAAAGCTCTCATGTTTCCTAGTTTCTAGTCTGTGTATCTTGTGGGGATGACAGGTTCTAGCTGAGACACGTGAGTGTGACACTGAGCAGAGTTGTACATCTCAGAAAGTGTGAGTCCCACCGCTTACATGCGGTGCAGTGAGTGTTCTTCATTCTGTGTCCTTCTCCCAAAGGCTCAGGTTATGTTGGAGCTGAAGACTCGAGTGGAAGAATTAAAAATGGAGAACGAGTATCAACTTCGACTGAAGGATATGAACTATTCTGAGAAGATTAAGGAACTCACGGCCAAATTCATCCAAGAAATGGAGTCATTGAAAACAAAAAACCAGGTCTGTTGAAGGGATTGAAACAACTACCACAAATAACAAGAAATGTCCATTACTCAAGATGGAACTGGCATTAGCTCAAACAATAAAATATGTATGAGCGTGGAGTTCATAGCTGATAACCTCAGAAATGCTTGCAAGAAAATTCTGTGTAAAGAGAGCAGAATATAAAACTATAATGAATGGTATTTGTTACATAAATAAATACACATAGAACTTTTTTCTTTTTTTTTTTATAAGGAAAGATACAGGCAGGAATGAAGGCAAGTAGGCAGGCAGGAAGAGCAAAGAGGAGGAAGTATTTTATTTTTATTTAGCTACTCGCGTTGGCTGCTCCCCCATCCCCCATCCCCCGTTTGCCTGGACCTGGGACACAAGCCCAGGTCATTGGAATGTATTAAGCCTGTGTTCTTTGGAGGTGGCCGACTAATGACTACTCCACCAGGGCATGCCACATAAAGCAATTTTTAAACATGTAACAGTGTGAATATTTCTGGAAATTGGGAGTGTGGATAATTTACCATTTTCTGTAATTCCCAGATTCTCTACAATGTGACTATATTACCTTTATAACCAAGGAAGACTTTTGTTCCAGCCCGCAGACTCAGGTCTCAAACCTGGGTCCTTGGGTTTTACATGGTCTGCACCTTAACCGCTGAGCCGTAGGGGTGCGTCCCAAGGGAAACGTTTTTAATAATAAAATGAAAAGTAGCAAGAAAAACAAAATATAGAAAGGGAAGTGCTTGCAAAGTATTGATCTCTGGATTGTGATTGTAAGTAGATTAAATAAAACTACTCTAAATGGTCCTCTTGTAGTCAGGTGTGGTCCAGGACTCTTCTGGAATTCATTCCTTTGTTCTCCACTAACCTGCTGGGCCCGTCATCCAAACTCTCAATTTTTTGCTCAAGAGATATTTGCTCTTTTGTGTTATCTCCATGGGTCAGAGAGTTTGGCAAAAAAAAAAAAAAAAAAAAAAAAACCCTGGCTATTCATTTTATTATGCCATTCATTTAGTCAATGACATTTATTTGGTGCCCTCTGTAAGCCAAGCCCAAAGTTAGGTCGTGGGGCTGGCACCACCCCTGCCTGCAAGCTTTCCTGCTCTATTAAAGAACACAGCCCTTTGAAGATGTCACACTTACATTTCCAAGGATTTTGTTAACAGGATCACACACACCACGGAGGATTAACTTCCACCCACAAATCCATCTCCTACATGCCCCAAACTGCGCAGTCGCTGACAACGTGTGGCTCACAGGAAGAGCAGAGAAGGAGAGCGCAAGGAGGGCATTGCCTGGCAGTTGCTCCTAGAACAGTGCTCACGCAGAAGGGCTTGAGAGTGCTTGTGGTGGAAGAGCCTGTCCCTGGTAGTTTGTGCTTAGAGCGGTGCTTTCGGCAGATGTGCAGAAATGAGGACATTTGGCTCTGCTTTAGGTTTTGCGGACAGAAAAAGAAAAGCAGGACGTATTCCATCGTGAACACATAGACGACCTCCTCGACAAACAAACCCGGGAACTGCAGGACCTGGGTGAGTCCACACGGAGAGGCCCGGCGGCCCAGGGCGGTGGGCGAGGGCCAGAGACTGCTCCCCCAGGCCCAGCAGCATCCAGGCACAGGGCTTCGTCTGTGAACAGGCTCCCTTTACCCGCTAGAGCGCATCCTGTTTTTCTCACTGCTTTTACTCACTAAGCACATGTTAAACACTGCCTGCATACCGGGAAGAGATATGGAAAAGTACAGGTCTGGAGCCTGGAGGCTCGCTCCCAGACTCACCACATACTCTTTGAGTGCTCTGGGGTCACCTACCTACACCCAGCCTCATTTACTCTCAGTTTTTTTTAAGGACCAGTACAGGCAGGAATGAAGGTAGCAGAGGTGGGCAAGCAGGAAGAGAGAGGAGGGAGAAGCATTTTTGTTTATTTTATTTAATGATTCATCTTGTTTATTTCCCTGACCCTGGATCTTGAACCGGGCACCTTGGGATGTTAAGTGGACTGAGCCTGGGTTAAACCACTAGGCCACCAGGGTGCTCCTATTTTTTGTCTTTAGGAAAGGTACAGGTAAGAATGGAGGTGAGCAGGCAAGAAGAAAGAGGAGGAAGAAGCATCTTATTTATTCTTATTTAGTTGTTCATCTTGGTTGTCCACCCCTCTCACCCCCAGCCCCAGGTCACAAACCCCAGCCCTTGGGATGTATGTGGACCATGCCCAGCAGACTTAACCATTCGGCCCTACAGCACACCAGTTTACTCTTACCCTTAACACCTATTTTGCACACTCAGGACTTCTTCTTGGTCCCAAGCCCCCAAACACCCCTCTGCACTTCCCTTGAAACCCTTCTGCCTAGAGAGCCGAGGGAGGGAGTTTGACAGGATAGGGATGGAGTGGGGAGGCATTCAAATCTTGGCTTCTGGGGCAGATGTTCAGGCTGGTGCAGGAAAGAGAGGGAAAAGCACCGAGGCTCCTGAGATGGGTGCTTCTCTCCCACTGAAAATCACCTTCCTTGCTTCTCTCCAGAATGTTGCAACAACCAGAAGTTGCTACTAGAATATGAGAAGTACCAGGAACTGCAGCTCAAGTCCCAGCAGATGCAAGAGGAGTATGAAAAACAGCTCCGGGATAACGATGAGACCAAGAGCCAGGCCCTGGAGGAGCTGACTGAATTTTACGAAGCCAAACTGCAGGAGAAAATCACTCTTCTTGAGGAGGTACTCCCCAGCTCTACCCTGCAGGATTGGCCTGCTTGTAGCCCGAAGAACTGCAGGAGGCCTGGCTTGACTTCCTTTCCTCCCATGACTTCCCTTCAGCATGCAGTTCATTCAGCCTTGCTTTATGCTGTTTAGATGTTTGCTTCCCTGTCGATCATTTCACTGAGCTGAAATTCCTTGGCCAGAATAAATTCATACCTCTTGTTCTAGCCTAATTGTACCTTCGAGACTTAAGCACTTCAGAAAAGACCTCTCTAGAAGAAACCTATAGAACTGGAGCAGGAGAAGGACTCTGGACTATGGGGAAGGTAGTGCCTGAAACTCTTCAGTAACTATTGTTTTTTTTTAAAGAAAGATGCAGGCAGGAATGAAGATGCATAGGCAAGCAGGCAGGCAAATAGAGGAGGAAGAAGCACTTTCTTTATTTTATTTAGTTGTTCATCTTGGTTATTTCCCCTGCCTGGGATCTTGAACCAGGGACCTTGGTATATATGTAGACTGTGCCCATTGGACTAAACCACTAGGCCACCAGGGCTCACCAAGTAACTCTTGTGTCTTACAAGAAGAAATCATCCCTTCACTGATTTAGCAGACACTGTTCTCAGTTGGCTGAGGAGGGTGGTCACACTGATGGAGCTCAGAGAGACACAGTAGAGAAGGGGATGCAGACACAGGGCACCGCCCTGGGCCTGGAAGGTCAGAGAAGGCTTGCAGGAGCAAAGGCAATGCAGCAGGAATATAAATTGAAATGAACCAGGAGATGGGGACATGCAGGAGGGAAGGGCACCAAGCAGAGCAAAGTCAAAGAATGCTCAGGCAGCTCAGGGTGCCAAAATATCTGGTTTCCTGAGCTGAGAAGAAAATGGAGAGAGGGCAGACGGCCTCCTTTTGGGCCTGAAATGGCAGCAGAAGGGCTCCAAGCAGTGAGGGGCAGGAGGGTCATGAAGGGCTGGCGTCGTTTTGAAGGGAATGAGCAGCGCCGAGGAAGACTGGCAGGCAGTGACCAGGGCCCGACTGAGGATTGAGCTACGAATTCTCACGCATGGAGGCACCAGGCTGTGTGCTTGTTCATAGCACAGGCACCACAGGGCTTGTGAGTGAGACACACAGAGCAGCCCTGAGTCAGATGAAAATAAAAGGTCAGCTGATGACCAGCCTTGGGCTTGGAAAGTCAGGAAAGATCTGAGAGCCTGGAAGACAGAGGGACCATCAAGTCAGGGCCGGGGCAGTGAGGCTGAGCGGGGAGGGGCGTGTCCCTGTACTGGGACAACAGGGACCTGTGTTTGAAGACCTCAGAGGTGGCGCTGTTTCAGGGGTAGTGGAGCAATGTGGAGACGAAGGTCACCAGGAGCCATTTTAGGGTCCTTTCTACAATCCGCCATGTCGGCAGGAAGATGTGAGTGGCATCTGGAAGTCTTGGGTGAGTTGGGAGGGTGTCCAAGCAGTCAGGATGCCTGCGGCTGGGCAGAGGCTGGAAGCAGCCTGACGCGGAGGCCTCCAGCGGGCTGTGAGCACCGAGGGAGTCCCAGCGCGGGTTCCAGTGTGTGCCAGCTCCTTAGGACAGCCTTCCCAAGACGCAGGCTCCCTGACTTGGCCTCGCCCATGTCCCACTTCCCTGGTCCAGCTTCCTCAAATCCCACACACAGAACAGCAGGGGTCTTCCCCCATCCCTTCCCAGCCATTGCTCAGGAAGGCTCCTCTTCCCGGATTCCTTCTTCCCCTAGCCACATGGACTCACTCTTACAGGCTCCGGACAAGAGCCAGCTCCTTGAGGAGTCCTTCCCTAACCCCTCTCCTCTGCCACAGAGCTAAGCATCCTTCCTTTGTTCCCTCGGGGTCCCCCGGCCCCTTTCTCCCACTGGCTTACACGGAGACATTCTGCATGTACTTCACAGCCTTGCAGGGTGCTCTCCAAGGTAGAGACTGAGTCTCCTGCATCACTGTTTCTCAAAACCCAGCCTGGGCAGCTCTTCCTGCCCAGGAGACTCTTATGTCCTGCTTTTGCTTTCTTTCTCCTCCATTTTTCTCTAATAAACTTATAAAACTAAAGAGAAAGGAAAAAACCCAACCTGGAGCCTGGCCCCGTGGAGATGCTCTGTAAGTGGTTGTTGTCCTCCAGAAACTGATCTCAGCTCTGCCTTTAGAAAAGCTAATGCATCTACCCAGAAAGCAGAGAGGCTGGCCTTCCTCCCAGTACCTCCCACAGTGATGATAATGCATTTCTTCTGTGGTGTTAGACACAGAACATTCCCAGGGAGCTTCTACTTGGCTTGCCCTCTTTCTAACCAGCAGGCTTCTTTCACTCTTTAGTAACATCTACCAGATGAGAGCAGGGTCTTACGGGGCACCCTAGGCTGTCGTGGAGGGGACCTGGCCAGGCTTCTGAGTAGCCAGGGTCTGGTGACGTGTGATGGGCAAAGAGAAGCCTTTCTCAGGAGGTTACTGAACTAGGCTAAGAGCTGAAGGAAAAACTGAAGAGAGCCACAGGAGAAGGGCTAAAAGCAAAGGGACTGTGCATGTGTGTGTGTGTGTGTGTGTGTGTGTGTGTGTGTGTGTGTGTGTCTGTTCCAAGGCCTGCCGACAGAGGAATGTGGACATTTGGGGAACTCACAGTCTCTGGCAAGAGCTTGGGATGGAGATGCTGGCTGAAGCTAGTGGTAAGCCAGAGCTACCTCATGCAGAGCCTTGAGCCTGGCTTGTCCATCCTGAGGACAAAGGTGAGGCAGGGAAGGCTTTTAAGGTTAAGGATGGCATGACCAGTGTTACTGAGAAAGCTTCCCTGGGCTAGAGAATGGGGACAGGAAAGCATGACCAGAGGCATCAGATGGGCTGGGAGGCTGAGGCAGCAGTTCAAGCAATGGATGACTGAGGCCTGGGCAATGCTGGAGGCAGAAGAGGAGTGGATGGACACAAGAACTGTTCGGGAGTGGGAAAGGACAGGGTTGGTTGGATGAAAGAGAAGAGTCAGAAGGAAAGACTCACGCATTCACTCCTTTCTTGAGGCCCTGCTGTGTGCCGTGTGCTGTGCACTGGGCTTCATGGTGGGGTGTGATGGGCACTTTCTACCCTCAGGGATCATGTGTCTGATGGGGTTGATGATCAAGGAATTTCATAAATAAACACAAAATTATACCTGTTGTTATAGCTCTCTCTACCGACAGAGCCAAGCGGGTGCACTTTTAGAAGTAGTGAAGGCAGCTCTATTACGCCTGGGTCCAGATATAATCTGAGCCCAGAAGCAGTTTTGGGGTACACTTTTATAGAGTGAAGGAGCCGGGGAGGCGTAAATTAGAATAGGAATTAAAAATGGAACCCTGGAACCCAAATTAGTCCTCTGTGAATTCCTCACATGGGTAACACACAGGATTCACATAATTGCAAAAATACACATAGGGCTCCATTTTCAGGTGAAAAGAAAAGTCCTTTTATCTGGCCAGTAGCTTCCAGCCAGCCCCAACTGCAAGGCACCTGATGGCTTGGTGGCCTTCACTGCTGGCCCACAGTGGCTAGAAACTGGGGGAGCGGCTTCCTTATACACTGTCACACATTCAGTGAGAGAAAGATAGAGGATATCTGGGTGTCAGTGTGAAGAGGCCCAGAGACAGGACAGAATACGGCACTTCCAGGCAGGCGGCAGTTAGGGTGTTGGAGTCTGAGGCCTAACTGGTGGGAGAGAGGGGAAGGCAGAAGGAGAGACAGGAAGAAAGTGAAGAGTCCAGCAACCCTGGTTTCCGCTTCCGTTCCCCACCCCTCATAACACGCCTCGCCAGCCCTCTTAGCACAAAGGTGCTGTATCCCTCCTCCCCCTATGACCACACTGTCCCTCTCTCTGAGGCAGGCACAGGAAGATGTCAGGCAGCAGCTGCGGGAGTTTGAAGAGACCAAGAAACAGATTGAAGAAGACGAAGACCGAGAAATCCAAGATATCAAAACCAAGTATGAGAAAAAGCTCCGGGAAGAAAAGGAATCCAACCTGCAGCTCAAAGGAGAAACGGGCATCATGAGGAAGAAGGTAGAGGCTGTTCCCGGAGAGGCCACCGTCAGTGGCTCTGCCCGCTGTGGCCCCGCGGAGCCCTGCTGGCATGTCTTTGTCTCCCGGGGGTTCTCTCTGCATGTCAGGTAGACACATCCATACAGCAGCCTGAGAGGGGGCAACCATCAGGTTCCCTTTTCTTGTCTTTTTACAGAGATAGGGAGAGCATCACGGTGGCACCGAAGGACACCCTGAGCTTCCTTTTATTGGCGAGTAGGACTTAGTCACAGTTTTCAGAATTCAGCTGTGAGAGAAATAGAAATGAGGTCTCTGGAGCCCTCACACACTGGAGTCTTGTGTGGCTGCATGGGTGGGTGAAGGACGGGTCTGGGGTGCTAACTTTATAAGATGGGACATGTGTTTAGTCACTGATGGTTGGAGTCGGGGAGATTTGATTCACAGATCCTTGTAGAATTGCCACAGTTTCTCCCAAAACATTTAACCTTAGAGAAGCCAAGGTCAAAGCAAGCTCATGTTCTTCCTATTAGAAATCGCACTACTAGTAAATCCAGGGCACAATTGTATCTTCCCTTCTTGGACATGCTAAGATGGCTCATCGGATAAGGCCCAATCTTTGTGACCCTGTGGGTCATAGATTCCAGTCCTTCAAAATCGACGTGGTATGGAAACCTCTGGGTCCAATCAAGTGATTGCTTTTGGGGGCCTCTTGATACAGAGAGTCCATCCTCACATAAGAGGAGGGTCCTGGATCTCTTCAGACAGAACACGACATGTCCACTGGAACTGGGAAGTTCCTGAACTGCCCCAAATCCTAATGGGAAGTTCTTTAAATTCACTGACAATTGAGTGGACTGGAGATGACTTCAAAGACTTCGGTGGTCTTTGTTTATGTCACTGTGTCTTTAGTTCAGCAGCTTACAGAAGGAGATTGAAGAGCGAACCAATGACATTGAGGGCCTGAAGGGAGAACAGGTGAAGCTGCAAGGGGTCATCAAGTCCCTGGAGAAGGACATCCTGGGCCTCAAGCGTGAGATCCAAGAAAGAGATGAGACCATCCAAGACAAGGTGAAGGCTCATCTTCTGTCCTCCTTCAGCCACCTCAGTGGACACAGGCAATGAGGCCAAAGCTCAGGAGAGAGAGGGTCCCTGGCGTCTCAGAACTCGGTGTTTTCACGTCATGGGGCTGAGTGTTCAGTGAAGTGCCTGTGTGTGCTTGGCCCTGGGCTAACTGCTGCAAACATGGCACACTCCGTTCTCCCAGTCACCCAGGTGTCTGGCTTGGGAACCTGAGTTCCAATGGGTTAGGTTCTTGTCCAAGGTTACAGAGTGTATGACCCAAGTCTGCTGACTGCAAGATCCCTGTTCTCTACTGCTCCAGCATCTTAGAGTGACCATCCTCAAGGCCCGGGGTCAGCTCCCCTACCCCAGATTCCAAAAGGGCCCCTGGTCAGAGAGGAACTCCTGTGTGATTGCCTTATAACCACGGGCTACCCCCAGAAAGGTATCACTTTTCAGGATGCCTTTCTCACAAAATACTTAGATGACAGACACATTACGTTTTTTGAGACCTATCACCTCAATATCCTAAATTTCATACCATCTTCTTAAGCAAATCCAGGCTCTGCGCCCTCTCCTCCATCCGCTCTTCCGTGACTACCTTGGTCAGGCAGAATTCTCCAGCAGTTAAGAATGTGAGTCTCTATGCTAGTTAAGTAAGCCCCAGCACAGGCTCGTCCACTAACCAGCCACAGGATCATGGATACCTCTAAGCAACAGAGGCGCCCCATGTCTATGAAGTGGAACCCCTCTGGAGGTCTGATAAGGAAAATGGGATAATATATTCCATATGCGATATGGAATATGCCTGCGTGTAATTTGTATATGGTGTGTGTGTGTGTGTGTTTGTGTGTGTGTGTGTGTCTGCACATTGTTTTCAGGAGGATTCAAAGCTCTCTTCAGATTCTCACAGAGGGAGGTAGGTAGATAGGGTGGCAAGAAGGGGAGGTTAAGGCCTCCTGACCTAGAAATTTACAATAGCCTCCTAGCAGAAAATGACCTTCCTTCCTACTTTCCACCCCTGCTGTCTGCCACCATACTCTGTATTTATGTTACTCTCCCACTTAAAACTCCTTTGTTGCGCCCCATTGCCTATGGCAAGGGTCTACGAACTTCTTTTATAAAAGGCTAAGTAGTATTTTCATCTTTGCAGGCAGAGTATCTCTGTGACAATTATTCAGTGCTGCCATGGGAATATTAAATCAACCCTTGACAAAACATCGATAAGGAGGGTTGGCTACATTCCAGTAAAACTTCAGGCCAGCAATAACATGTCAGATGTGACCTGGGGCTATCATTTGCTGTCTCCTGGCCTCCTGGACACATTCTGGCTCTCTTAACTCACCATGTGAGACTCTTGCCCCGCTCCCATACTCTCCTCTGGCTTCAGTTCTCACTTCCCCCATGAACCCCCATTTTACATGTATGCGCTTTGTTCTTGGCACCCTCGATGCGTGCTCCTCCTTCTGTGTCTTCCTCCTTCACACCTGTCACAGTGTAGGGCTACATCTGTTAACATGTCTGCTAGTGTTTTCTCCTTAAGGGCAGGCTGTTGTGTGTCTATTGGTATCTCAGTACTTGGCAAATGACCTTCATTCAGTAAATATTTGCTGGATAGATATACCTACATTCTAACTGCTATGCCAGGCAACAACCGACCCCAAAACTTAGTGGTGAAAACCAGCAATCAGTCCATTATGCTCACAGATTCTGTGAGTCTAGAATCAGATCTATGACGCAGGATGGCCTGTCTTTGACTCAGGCAGTCAGAGAACTTGGTGAAAGCTGCTTGGCCTTTCACGAACTAGCTCCACCGCTCCACCTGAGCTGTACCTGGGTTCCCAGGGGACCTCACGTCCAGCCAGAAACAAGGACCCTCTCACAGAAGCATAAGCTTGCTTTCCAGAAGAGCATGTGGGATGAGAAAGGCTGTTGAAGCCACCTTTGGAAAGCAGCCAACCACAGCCTGAGTGAGAGTGTGTGCACGGGTGAGTGAGAGAGTGAGTCAGGCCTCAGCACAGAAGCGAAGGAGTCAGGGCTTCAGCCTGGGAGTTTGGGGGGTGGTTTTTATCCCCAGCAAAGAGTTCTGTGGCTGCCTCCATCAAAAGGCCACAAGATTTGTGTGTTTTGCCATAGGGATTTCATATACCAGGGTCTCCTGAGATCTCTCTCACATCCTTCCTCATCGTGCCCACAGGAAAAGCGAATCTATGATCTGAAAAAGAAAAATCAAGAACTAGAGAAATTCAAGTTTGTGCTCGATTACAAAATAAAGGAGCTGAAGAAGCAAATAGAGCCTCGAGAGAATGAGATCAAGGTGATGAAGGAGCAGATTCAGGAGGTAAGAAGCCATCCGAGGGCCATGACTCGGCCATGTCTCCCCACTCCTCCTGACTGGCCTGCAGGGAATGGAAGAGAATGCACCTCTCCACCCCTCCCTGCTCCAAGCGTGTACACAGCCCTCCCCTCCACAGAGGAGGTCTTTGAGAAGTCCAGGAACCATTTGCAAAAGCGAATTGCTTTGGGGTGTCTGGCACCACTGTCCGGCAGCTGGCACCACTGTCCGCGCTGCCCTGAAGGGAAACGCGCTCGAGGGCCTCAACCACCAGGGGGCGATGTGTACTCGGCAATCAGGCTGCAGCCCCCAGAGACACACACCTCAGATTCACACTTTTCTCAGACCTGGAGCTGTTGGCTCTGGCCTGTGCTCCGTCTCAGTGTTTGCTGATAAGGCATGGAAAGTCATCAAAGAGTCTTGAGCAGCAGAGTGGCATAGAGTGTGTGTTCTGGGAAGCAAACAGGATGAAGGTGGAGAGCAGAGATCAACGGGACGAGGGCTTCCGAGAGTACAGGGAGGTACAAGGAGTGCAAGGGTCCCCTTTGACCCCTCTGCCCTACACACAGCCCATGTCCTTGTGACACATTTACTGTCAGCCTCCCCCACTAGGGAGAGAGCAGCTGGCATGGGGTCCACAGTTGATCTAATGCTGATTTCCTAATTTCCCCTCCTGCTAGTTCCTTGTTCTCAGTAAATGTTGCCGCAGTTTACCCAGGTGCTTAAGGGAGAAGTACAAATACTTTCCTTGAGTCTTCCCGTCCCTTAACTTCTACATCCAAATCCTCACCAATGCCTCTCTGATCAGTTTCCAGAAATATCTGCAACCCAACTCTCCTTACCCTCTGCTCCCTTTGCCTTGAGCCAAATCTCAATCATCCCTCTGCTGGACCAGACTCCGACCTCCAGCCTAGAGGCCAGAGAGAACCTCCCATGGTATCCAGTGTCCTCTGAGATAAGATCCAAACATCCTGCATGGTCTGCTTCCACTGGCCTCCGCAGCCTCAGCTTGAGGCTCCCTCCCCCAGCCTCCCACCAGCAGGCTTTCCCACAGTTCCCAAAACAAGCCAGCCTTGTCCCATCTTGGAACCTCTGCGGCATTGCCCCTCTGCCCTGAATGCTCCCAGATCTTCACAACTGGCTTCAAGAAGGCCTTCCCTGGTGACCCTCTCCAAAGTGGGCTCCTGCCCGCCCTCCAGTTCCTCCAGCTGTGCTGAGCAGGCCTAACAAGTAAAAGGAGAGCACGTGTGGCCTCATTACAATCAGATGATGGAGACAGACACAGCCTTTTCTCAAGGAGTAAAGTACGAGTGGGGAGATGAGCAGTGCTGGACGATTGTCCAGGACGGGTACGTCTTTGTGGAAATGACTTTCTGCCTGGCTTCTGGGAGAAGGAAGGATGTCTCTAGTTGACCACACAGCTGCCTCCTCTGGGCCTCCTGCCATTCTTGAGTGACTTTAAAGCCCCCAAATGACACCTTGAGAAGATGGGGAAAAGAGCAGAGACTCGACCTGCCTGGAGAGTCAGTGTGGGCCAGGCCACTGCTCCATTTCTTATTCTTCATCTGACAGGATCGTCAACGGATCTCAGCTTGGTTCGGTTACTTTCCATCCTAGCACACCTGAGGGATTATTGGCTTTCTCGTCAGTAACTGGGCCAGCCAGGGTGTTGATTCTCAGCAGGGAATATGTGTGCACCTCAGGGCCCCTCCCATCCTTACCCATGATGCCAGTTGCTGCCAAGGCTGAAACCTTGGCTTGATTCCTTTCCCAGGACCTCTGACCTTGGGGCTTCCCTCTGGAGGTCAGAGACGTATCTGGGCGAGACCTCTGTGAATGAAAACACCAGACTTCCTTGGTTTAGCTGCCTTCCTCCACGCACACTTTTCCACCTTTTCATCTTTGATGAGAGATGACTGGCTCCTTCCTTAGTGAGAAGTTTCCAGAACCTTGCCACTTTGTTTCGTACTCTTATTTCTTCCTCTAGTGCAGGGTTTCTTAACCTCAGCATTATTAAATTCGGGGCTGACAATCTTTGTATGTAGCTGTCCTGTGCATTGCAGGGTATTTAGCAGCATCCCTGGTCTCTGCCCACAAGATGCTGGTGGCACCCTCCGCCTCCCCTAAGATGCACAACCAAAAATGCCTCTAGATGTTGCCAGGTGCCCCCTCAACAGGGAGACACCTCTCCCTTGTGCTGTTCCCCCTTGAGAATCACTGTGAGGAGTCGCACAAGGAAAAGTCGATGGAATTTCCACACAAGAAAAGGGGTGCTTGTTCCACATACTGGTCTCCTGGTGCCCAACCAGCTACTCAAATTTTATCTATTTCACAATTTTTCTGTAGGATAAATTATTTCCATTTTCATGGCGTTTTGAGGCTTCGTCTCGATGGCTTTTTTCCTAACCTAATCTGTCACTACTGACTTTAAGACTGGAGAGAAGGAGGCACAGCCGGCTTGCAGGAGCTCAGACAGGGCCTTGGAGAAGGCCCTCCCTCTTACAGCGGCCATGCCTTTGGTGTCAGTTGTGACTGCCTCACCTGGGCCACGTCACAGCCTCCCAGCTGCTCTGCCCAGCTCCACTCTTGCTCTCTCCAGCAGGGCCTCTGTATTTAGCCCCAAAAGTGCAAATCAGACCATGCTGCTGTGTCAGCGGCTCCCTGAGCTGTCAGGATAAAAACCAGAGTTTCAGCACTCAAGTCCTTATCCATGGGCCCTGCGTGACCCAGCTCAGATGCCCCCGCCAACTTCCTCACATGCCCCTCCAGGACCCCACCACCCATAGCCTGCAGGGGGGCACCACACCGCCTCCTCTCTGTGCCTGGCTGCTCTCACTACCTAGAATGTCCCTTCCTACTTTGTCCTCTACAACTTACTCCTCCTGCAGAACCCAGCTGAGCATCCCTTCTCTGGGTGCCACACCCTCAGCTCCTCTTTGCACACACCTGGCCCTCTCTGCCTCCTCCACAGATGGTGTGTATCTTGTCCCACTGAAACTTCCGACTGACCTCTCTCTTAGCCCTCAAGGTCTGAGGCTTCTTGAAGACAGAAACTACCTCACAGCCAGTTTTGACTCCCTGTGTCTGCTAAGGCTGGCCAGTCATTTCTAATCGCCAGTCTTTCTTTAGCTGTACAGATACCCGCCTTGCTGTGTGTCCTCTATAAGGTGGCTCCACCAGCATTGCAAGCTCATCTTATCACGCCTCGTCCAGAGGCTTGTGCACGCCTCCTCCATTCCCATGCATGCATTCATTTATGTATCTATTGAGGGCCACCTTCATACCATGCGGTGAGTCCCAGCACTGCTCGGTCTATACAAAGTACTTCCGATACGTGATAGCATTCTTCTAAAAGCTGCCTTTTGGCATTGTTCGTTTGGACCTCCTGATGCCGCAGAAGGTGGCCGAGAGCCTTGAAATCTGACCAAAGGACCCGGGACAGACCAAAGGGTCTACTCCATCCAGTCCTGGAAACACCACTCACCATCCTGACACGCACTCGCACACGCACAGCTAGTCAGGGAACCTCTCTATAAACAGTAATGCCAGTGTCCTCCAGGTTTAGTGTTTCAATCAAACATCATCTCTTTGCTTTTACCAAGAATGGATCAACTGAGATCTCACCTGGTCCCATCCTCATTAGAACTGCCAATTGTCATTCCAAGCCATAGTTAATACAAATGGAACAAAGAATTAAAAGTCTTTCAAAAGCTTTCTTCTTTTTCTTTTGAATTTGGGGCACTCGCTTCAGTTGAACTATTCAATGGAATGATGAGCAATGAAACAGAGGTCCTTTCCCAGCCTACTCTTTCTATGGTATGCCTTCACCTGGGGACCCCTGTGTGCAGGGCCCTCAAAACCTTCAGCTTTAGACCAACTCTGATGACTTGTGACGCCAGAGGATCAAGATCACTCACACACCTCACAGAGCAGGCACAGAACCCCACCTCCAGCTCCAGGGCCCAGCACTCAGTTGTCTACGCATAAGGAATTCAAGAAAAGAAGTAATGGACATGGTTGAATGAATAGGAAAACAAGGCTAAAGAATCACAGCCAGGCCATAGGATGGAGGTTCCCATATCAGCCGAGCAGCTGAGGGCCTTTGGGGATGGCAAGGTGTCAGAAAAATATCCTTCCTAAGGACTCAGGTGGGAACCAGAAAGAAACGACCAACCATCAGGGGAAGCATTCTGACTGAAAGACTTCAGTTTTCAGTTGTACTTCTCATTCTCTTCCTTTGTTTTTCTGGGCTCTTTTCTTCTTGTTCTCTGTAGATGGAAGCTGAACTGGAGCGTTTCCATAAGCAGAACACACAACTGGAGCTACACATCACAGAACTGTGGCAGAAATTGCGAGCCACTGATAAAGAGATGCGCAGAGAGAGACAGAAGGTGTGATGCGGCTCGGGGACTCGGGACCAGCTCCTGTCTGCAGTGGGCAGCTGGCTCTGAAGGGGCAGAGCCTGCCCATGCCAAGGCAGCTTCCCGTTTCACGGCAGTTCTTACAGCCCCTCCTGATTTGGGGCCCTGGCAAATTTCTGTAACTGGGATCCATCCAAGACTATAAAATGACTTTGGGTGGAGTGATAGAGGGGCTAAAAAGATGTTTTCCTGTAAACACAGCAGTGGCTGGTTTGGCTGGGAAGGAACTTGCTCAGAGAGGTCAGTTGTAGTCACCAGTTAAAGGCTTTTACTTCCTAGAAAATGATGAGGCTAAAGGACCTCGAGATCATCTAGTCCAGTCTGTTTATAGAAATAAGGAACATAAAGTCAGAGAGATCAGATTGCACCCCAGCACCCGTGGTTGCTAGTACATACAGAACAAGTACTGGGAACTAGGCCTTCTGGGCCAAGTGCTGGCTGCACTTTCCTCCCCTAGTTCAGGGCACTCAGTGACGTGCATGGAGTCTCCGTCCCCGCATAAAGCACTGAGTCTGTGCCAGGCAGAGCTAGAAGCCATAGAGCGCCAAACATACTGGTGCAGTTCCTGCCCTTCTCAACTGGGGAGGCGGGCGGGTGACCTGTGGCACGCACACCTGATGCTAACACAAGGTGAGCAGTCCTGGAACATATGCGTAAGTGCTATGAAGGGAACTCATCATGCCGAGCCCATCATGCATTCTAGGTGGGGAAAAGGAAGGTGGGCACCAGCGAAGGCATGACAGGAGAGGGAGGCTCTCGCCCAAGCTTGCAGATGAATCTGTCTACCCCACTTTGTCATTTTCCCCAGACCTCATCACAGCAGCCCTCTGGACTGTCAGGATAAACCCCGGCAAGCTAGTAATGGGGACATGGGAGCCCTGGCCCAGGGATCTGCCAGAGGTTATGGAGTCTGTCCGACTGTCAGAAAGGAAGCAGGGTGATCACTTGCACTTCCTTTCATCTTTTTATTTTTCTTACTAATGTTTCATCCATTTACAATACTATATAAGCTTCAGGAGAAGACCCACACCTCAGGCAATGTGTCTATCATACCACCCCCAGCAATCCAGAGACCATCACAGAATCAGTCCCTGTGGCTCCATAGGGTAAAGCGAGATGCAAGCTGTCCAGACCAAGCGCTCAGCCCGGCTTGGGTGCAGAGCGTGAGTGCTTCCACCTCTTGGCCGTGTCTCTGCTCAGTGCAGCCCCTGGTGATCAGCTGTAAGTCCCAGATGAGATGTCCTTTGTCCCTTTCTACTGCCATCAGCCTCTGGCTGCAGCCCGTGCTCCTCTGCCTGAGTCCCTCCATGTCAGCAGTTGTGTCTCTGATTGTAGGAGCTGGACTTGGAGGCAATGGTCAAACGCTTCAAGACAGACCTTCACAACTGTGTGTCATATATCCAGGAGCCCCGATTGCTGAAGGAGAAGATCCGAGGGCTGTTTGAGAAGTACGTGCAGCGGGCAGACATGGTGAGCTCAGCCTCCCTCCCCAACGCGCTTCTCTCCGGGGTCTCATTCCCACACACTGAGTGCCCTCTGCCCCCAGGTGGAGATCGCAGGGCTGAACACAGACCTGCAGCAGGAGTATGCCCGGCAGCGGGAGCATCTGGAGAGGAACCTGGCAACGCTCAAGAAGAAGGTGGTCAAGGAGAGCGAGCTACACCGCACTGACTACGTCCGCATCATGCAGGTACCCGCGCTCCCCTCGGCTCCCTCGGTCAGAGATGAGAGAGCTGCCCGCTCCAAGGTGACCGGACCTGGGGCCCCTCAGAGGTGTGCTAGCTTTCCCTGGAACTTTCTTTCTGCCGCCTCTCCTCTCACCTCCCAGGGCGCACCCTGGTGTGTCGGTGGCCCAGAGCCCTGCCAGGGAGGTTTCCTAGGCGTTTCCCTGCCTCACCAGTGCCCATCATTTCTGCCCCTTCTCGCATCTCCAGGCACCCATTGTCTCCCCGCCACCCCGCATCCAAAGCCTGACTCCTCACTGAGCCTGTCCCTGCTGGGCCTCCATCCACGTGATTTTAGCTCTCCCAGTCACTCTCTCTTCCTCGCCTCTGTTCCAACTCTCACTGCGCCCTGCTTTGTTTTGCTGCTTTTTATCTTCCTCCTGGCATCACTTAATCCCTGCTGGCCTCTGCTCTGAACACCAGCCTCCTCTGACTTTTCTGGTGCCTCGGGTCCCTTCTATGATCTCCTGGGTTGGGAGCTCACCACACCCACCCTAAGAGCTATCCTCACTGCTTTAATGAGCTCTCCACACCCACCCCCAGGATCTTCCGTTGGGCTCTTTGGAGAGCCTGACCCCATTACTGCCTCTTCCACTTAAATGCATTATTAGGACTGCCAGGCAGGATTCTTCTGCCAGATTTGCTTGTTTATCAGTATCATCTGAGGCAATGAATATCAGAAGAGAACATCAGAATCACATTTATAAGACACATACCTTTTTATGTTAACATTTCTTTAATGCCATAATTAAAGTCCTGGAATGGGGACAAGCTGCAGTTCTCAGCATGGCTAGTCCATTCACAGCTGGGCAGAGTGCACAGCAGCTCAGGCCAGACCAGGCTCTGCAGGTCTCATGCCATCTGACAACCAGCCTCAGCTAAAAGGCAGCCCCACCATCAAAGCTCTGTCCTGCTCTTGGGCCTCGGAAGCAGTCAGAGACCCAGAAGTAGGAGTGGACCCAGTGGGTGGGCCCCTCGGATACCAGCAGATATATAGAGCCATTGCTAAGGGTCCCTGGTGTCTCCAAGCACAGAGCCTCACGCTGTGCAATGGGACCAGCGAGGCGGCAGAAGCAGCTGTCAGTTGGTGATACTGCCAAATGCTCATCTGTGTTCTGCCACCAAGACCCAGGCCTGAGGCATCCTCCGGGTCCCCCTCACCATACCAAGAAGCGTCTGTCATAGGAGAAGGAAAAGGGAAGAAATAAAGATCAAAGGCAAGAGGGTTTGCATGAGGCTGCCTGGGGCAGGCACAATTGCCTCTTTGGTTCCCTCATACCCCAGAGGCTGCATGCCTGCCCCTGCTGATCAGGGTGCCAGTCGGAGTGGAGGGAGCAGAGGAGACAAAAGCAGGCCCCTGCCCAGCCCCACCCTGGCAGAGGGAGCCACCAACAAGGGAAATGCCCCAAAGAGTGTTTTTTCAGCTTCTGGGGGAACCACAGATTTGCCGCAGCAACTGTAGGAAGCAAAAGGAGGCCAGGCAGAGGGCTCTGGGTCCCCACCTTTCAACTCATTTCTTATGACAGTGAGCTCTGTGTAATATTTTGTTGGCAAAAACTTTAAAAGAGTAAAAAAAAAAGCTTTCAAAACCACTGTTCTGGATCATAAAGTGCTTTCCTTCTTTAAATTAAGTAGAAGGAGAGGGCTGGGCCAGACCGGACAAGGTGTCAGAGCAGGTAGACCTGGACTCGGGCCCATGTACCCTCCAAGGTGCTGAAGAGGCCGGAGCACTGGCTGTGCAGACCGGGTTTATCCTCCCTCGGCCGCTCCTTGCCCAGGAGCCCTGGGGTAGCTTCCCGAACTTCTCCAGGAGGCAGCCTTGGGAAGGAAGCAGCCTGGGAGAGCCCTGCAGGACTGCGAGCTGTTAACTGGTGTGCAGCATTCGGTTCTGGCCTGGTACAGAGTAGGTGCTCAAAAACTGCTGCTTCCCTTCCTTTCTTCGAAGCAAAAGACCTACTCTGGAAAAGCTAGTGGAAGAGCCTGGAGGGTTGTCACAATTCTGTCCAAGGCTGGGGGCATCGCAAGGGAACTCACAACAGATCCCAGATGCCCGCCTGGTGGCCCCAGGTTCCTGGTGCCTTGGCGCGCCTTGGTAAGGAACTCGCTGGAGCTGCATTTGCGACTACTGGTCCTAGCACTCTAGTCTAAAAAGGTCGAGGAAGGAGGGCAGAACAAACATGGCCTTGGAAAGAAGCACATTAAAAAAAAACAGAAAATGAGGTCACTATCTCATTTGCGTGTTCAGACAGGAGCATGGGCCTCCCCACTCATTCTTCAGCATGACTGCAGCTATGAAACAAGAGTTGCTATGGAATACAAACATCTAAGTCACACTTCATTCAGGACACATTTTTTGAGGGCTTCTTACATGCCAAGCTCCACACGGGCACGCCACTGCGGATTCCAAGATGAACGTGATAGCGTGCCTGTCCTCCAGGTACTCACCAGAGGGAACTTGACCCTCGCTCTGCGGTACAGGGGATCCAGTGCCGTGGGCCCCTGGTAGAAGCGGGCTCTAGTTGTGCCTGGGGGACTCTGGGGACTCTGAAGGGAAGAGGACTTTGAGCTGGGCTTTGAAGGATTGCAGGGTGGTCAAGAAGCAAATGGGAGAAGGCACAACCCCAGAACAGACAGGGAGAGTGAGGCCAGTGGGGTATTTGGGGACGCAAGAATCTGTAGACCTGTTATAGCCACCGTGGGCAGAGAGAAAGCACCTGCTAGAACAGTAGGGAGCAGAGGCTCACATTGACAGGCTTTCAGGACACACCAGGAAGCATTAAGTTCACCTACTCTGCTGCCAACCCAGGTTTCTAAAGTAGGCAAGGAGGGGTGTTACCTGTTTTGACAAGGTCAGTGCTGTTGGAAGAGTGGAAAACTGGAGCAGGAAAACCCGTTAGAAGATGGCTACCTGGTTCAGGGGAGATGAGAAGGACTTAGAAAGGGGAAGGTTGTGATGTTAAAGACGTTTCAGAGTAAAAATGAGGAATAGAAATGTCAGGTTAGATGTGAGAGGAAGGTTGAAAAAGGAGCAGAGAAATGACATATTTGTGCAGCAAGGCAGATGGCGATCCCACCCACTGTGGGTTCCAGAAAGACACCATTGATGCAGGGCTTCCAAGTTTAGGGAATAAATCTGTTGCTCGCTTTTCCCCAAAGTACCAGGCACTGCCATATTCTTAAAGGCACCATCCCAAGGCAGACCAGTAGGGGGTGCGATAGCTTTATTTCCCTGCCCTGCTCAACTAGGGCGACAGGAAGCTCTGTCTGGAGCAATCTGGCTTTGCCCTCGACCAAAGGCAGCCCCTCACAGCTCACCACAGCCTCTCCGTTGGAGGCTTTTTATATAAACAGCAGACCCCAGCCAGTCTCTCCTATATACTCCAAGACCTGGGATTTGGTAGCAGAGCAACAGGGGGAAATCTGGATGGTTGGAGGGGCATTTGTAGGTCTCCAGAAGGGATTGGGAACAGAAGATCAGAAAACCTGTTGCATTCACGTGTTCTGTCCACAAAACACATACAGCACATACAGCTGAGCTCAGTGCGACCTCGAGGCTCCTCCACCATGGAAAACACTCCTAGAGAACCCAGTTCGCACTTCTGGGGGACTTCCTTGGATGCTATGCTATATGAAATGTTGGAATGGAGGTGACATAAGTGAGAGAAAAATGTAGAATCTGGGCAGCAGTCATATAGGAACAAGGCACCTGTGAGTCAAATTCTAGTTCTACCGTGTATGTACTGCCTTGGTTTCCTCACATGGAAATGAGTCTAATAATACCTTCCTCATAAACTTGTTATAGGGGTTACATGAATTAATGTATACAAAGTGGTTGATTATTGCAGAGCTCCAACCAGCACTTGAAGTTACGGTTACTTATTAGTATTATCATCAAGCTTTTAGTGCCTCAAATCCTACTTGTTACCTCTTGACTCTGGGCCTGAAATACTCTTTCCTGCCTCCAGCCTCCCCAGGGAGCCCTCCTCACACTGGCTGGGTGCCTCTTTCAGACTCTCAGGCCTCTCTGCATTCGATCCAAGTTGGACTTCCCATGTCTGGCACTATGACCAGTGCGTAGTAGGCTTTCGGGAACTGGTTCTTGGGTGATTTTAGGAATAAATGAACAGAACAGGGGAATTCGGCTGCATTGAGTCGGGGCCTCATTCACAGTCTGAAAAGAATTGTGTCATGTTTTGAATGCCCATTTAGGGACTAGGCATCATGGAGGTGTCCTAGGCAGCCAGTGGAGTCAGACAGGCATTCACACAGGGTTGTCAGGGGGCAGGGAGAAACCAGGACGGGGCTCTACTTGGGGCTATTACAGTGAAGAGGGGAGAGATGCTGAGAACTGATTGCAAATCACAGCAGGAAGGGCGAACCTGAGATTCAGTTCAACACAAAATCACCAGGAATCAGTGATAAAACTAATGGAGATGACCAAGAATAAGTGACTAAGAATGTAAACAGAGAGGACTTGGGAAAATGGCACTTTCATTCTTGAATCTTTATTCTGATTCCAATTAGTTTTATTAAAAGGCAGGAAAGGTGCAACTAAGTGATGCCAACTAAGAGGAGTAGAGAGAATCCCTGAGCCTGTGGGCAAAGCAGGTTTGCCCATGAGATCCTTAAGCCTCTCTGAAGAGTCCCTTCTGTTCTGATATTCTTCCCTCACCCTTACCCCTGGGCTTGTCATTTCCTCATTAGTAAGAACCTTGTCATATTCAACTTGGTGTCTGCTGCATTCATTAATCATTGGCTTATACGTTCCACAAATCGGTATGAAGGGCCTCTCACATACACAGCAGAGTCCAAGGTCTTGGAACCCGAAAAATACGTATTTAATTGACTGTGTCATAAGGCACAGAGAGGAAACTAGAGAGCACCTGGAAAGGAGGTGTGAGCGATTCATCACCAAGGCCTGGGTTGGTCAAACGATCTGCTAGAGAATATCTGTTAACTTTATTTATAGTAAAATGGGCACAAAACGAAGCCCAGCCTGGGGATGAGGGTTGGCAATAATTGGGCATTTTCATCCATCGGGAAGAATGGATGGATACCTAATGAGAAATTCTGAAAAGAAGTGACAACCTGAAACCCTGAAGGTGTACTCAACATGGTTAGATAAAGAGACTGTGGAGGGGGCCCCGGCCCCTTCATAGGGCTCCTCGGGCAGATCCCCCTACAGTCAGTCACTCTGTGCGAATATTAATCACCCTGTGTCTGGACTCTGACTCCACACTGGAGAGAATGTCCCCAGTGGGAGACACTTGTTCCTGGCACAAGGCCTTTTCTTTCATGATGGTTTGGCCTGCCTTTGCCTTTTCTGGTCCTCAAACCCTTGAGGGGCTTGTGACCCATAAAATGCGGAATCTACCCAGCTCTGGAGACAAAAGGGACCCAGCTGCTTTGGACCTGAATGGCCCTCAGGGCGTGTGGACTGACACCAAGAGCTGTTGGTCAAGACAGTGACCAGCATGAGGGGCATTTACCTCCAAGCAGCAGGAAGAGGAGGCTGTGCGCCTCCAAATTCGCTTTGTTTTGTGGAAATCTAATTAGATATCAACTTGTTTTTACACTTTTCCTCTAGTTTCTTCATTCATAGTCCAGTGGGCTTTGTTACTTCTGAGGTAAATTAAGTAAGTTGATTTAGTTATCTCCCCTCTCATGCCCCTAATCTACCTTCAGGAGGTAGTATCAGGGTTAAGACTCTTTTTTTTTTTTTTTTTTCAAACTAGGAGAACCAAATCTGGAATCCACTGTATAAGCTTAGTTTGTGTCTCTGAGTGTGTCGCTCATGTGTGCAAGAGGATATGGAATATCTTTTGGTGGCCCCCGTGGGTGGGCTGGCTGATCCCGGCTGCCATGAGTCATTGCCTTTTGAGCAGACATGCCCAGGACTGTGACCTTGCAGCCACAGATGTGCCCTGGGCTACTATCCCTTTGAGGAACCCATGCGAGAAGTGAATCTGAGGATCTCAGGCTAGGGGGTGGAGGAGAGACAACTACAGGGTGGAAGAGTGGGCAGTGGTTCCAGAGAATCTTCTGACCGAGCCCTGCCTCTGGGGCCATCCTTGGGGAGACTTTATCCCCAGAGGGGTCTTGGACATGCTGGACACTGAGCTGCTCCATGAAAGACCAGGTTCACCTTGATTGTCTCCTCAGTCCTGACCGGGATGAAATCAGGCATGTTTCCAAAGAAGTCTTTTGCTTTTGATAAAACACTGCTGAATCCAGTGGGTTTCCCATTTAGTTGGTTTTCCAAATGTAATAAACATTAAAGTAAACAAAATAGAAAGAAAGAAGGAAATATGGGCTCTCCGGACCAGCTCCAGGCCCACTGTGTCAAAGCGGCATTTAGCAGCACCCTCAGGTGAACATTTGCACGGTCACCCGAGGGGCGCTGCTGCAGGCGAGCTGGGGCTGGGCTGTGGACTCCAAGAGCCAGGGAACTGGCATTCTCTCCTTGGGCCCCAGTCACGGACCCTCCACAGCACCACTCTTGGTGTCCTCATGCTGGGTGTGACCAGGAAGGGAGACAGTGCTTTGAGGTGTGGGAAGAGGAGGACTGCGTGTTCCCAGAATGCAGAGGTTCCCCCGGAGCTGGCCACCAGCAGACTCTTCATTCTCACTTCTCTCCGCTCCCCTCTCTCACTCAGCATCCAGGGACGTGGCTCTGCCACAAGTTCCCACACACCAGCGGGTCTACTTTGGTGCCCTTACTCCTATTGTTCCAGTTGTCTGGGACCCCTTACCTTCTCCTTGGGAACTCCTCCAAGCCCCTTCTTAGGCAGCCACTCCTAGGAGTCCATGCTGGTCATTCAGGCAGGGTTAGGTGCATTTCCTCTGAGCCCTAATCCTCCATCATGGCAAGGTGGGCACCACACTAAACAGTGCCCAGATATCCCTTAAACTCACCAAGAACATAGGCCACATTCTTACTTTGTATATATTTTAAGACCAGCACAGTGCCTAGCACAAAATAAGTGCTCAGTAAATCCTGAATGGATGGATGGATGAATGGATGATGTATTGATGGATGGATGGATGGGTGATGAATGGATGATGGATGGGTAGATGGATATCTGTCAAACAAACAAAAGAAGGGAACTTCCAGTGGATATAGCAATTGTTAATTTTCCATTTACTTTCCTGTGTTCTGTACTAAACAGTATGCTGGGGCTGTGGGAGCGGCAGAAATAACATCTTATTTCTGTCTGCATCCCAGGAACCTAGTATATGGATGAAAAAAATCAATAAAATACACACAGTACTTAAGAGCTTGAAGTTCTGGATCCAGTCTGTTGGGGTCAGAATCCTGGTCACTCACTAGCTATGTAATTTAAGCTACTTACTTCTCTGTGCCTCAGTTTCTTCTGATGAAATCCGTTCATCATGATACTTCCAAGCATTAAATTCATACAAAGTAGTTAGAAAAGTGTTGTTGCTACGGACGTTGGAAAGAGCCTGGCTGGACGGATGGGAAGGGCACATTCTGTCATGTCTGACGCTGCAGGAGTTCATGAAGGTAAGTTAGCTAGTACCTTGAGAGTCTGATCCATGTGCTTTCAGAAAGACTCATGTGCCTATAGATGAACCAGAGAGTAACTCGGTGCCGGCCCAAACCACCCATTCCTCACACCCTTAGCCCCAAGCCAGGCGGGCCCTGTGCCCACTGACAACACTCATCCATCCATCTCATTTCCTTTTCTGCAGGAAAATGTCTCCCTGATCAAGGAGATTAATGAACTCCGCAGGGAGCTGAAGCTCACTCGCTCCCAAGTCTATGACCTTGAAGCAGCTCTGAAACTGACCAAGAAAATCCGACCACAAGATGCTCCAGAGACAGGTAATGTTACTAGTGCCTAAAGGAAATGGGCTTTGGGATCAAGGGACCAATGGCAGTTACAAGCAGGTCTCTCTTTGGTTTCCAAGAGTTCGTTCCTCTATCAGGTCACTTCCACTCTGTGGCTTCTGGAAGCCTCTCTATGACGCATGCCTGTTCTTCAGAGAATCGCTGAGGACCTTATAATATTCAAATATGAGCACGTCTAAAGTCCTTGGGGTTCCCTATGGTTTCAGCCTTCAGACAGAGTTTAGAAAAGCTTACTATATACTATATATTCCATTACACCCCTAGACAGTCTAGGCACTGTCCTGAAATCAAACACATTAGTATCTATCTTGAAATACATATATAGCCACATTAAACTTAATGACTTTAGCATTGCTTTCCATTTTTAGAGCTTTTTGCACTTGGAATGGTGGATAACGGATTATGAGTTGTAGGGTTAAAATAAAGACCCCCCCCCCCCGCAAAAAAAAAAAAGCACCAAAACTGTTTAAAAGGAAAGAGGAAAGAATTACATAAAAAATATTCAATAAAATTACATCAGAGTTAGCTACTACACTTATATCTTAAAGCTCCTCTAAATTTCTGATAGCCAAGGCAAAAAGGGCAACAAAGAAACATGAGTTTACTTAGTTCTTATTTCTGGAAAAAGAAATTTGGAAGAAATTGGAAATACTTTTCTTCAAATGTTACAGATGAACTCTTCCTTAAGTAAGACCACATCACACAAACAATAACATGTTGTAATTTGCTTCAAAATAATCTGGGGGCAGGGTGGGAGAAATGCTCAGAGGCAGGAATACGATGATGACGCAAGACTGATACTTTCCTGGTACTGTTCTAGAGAAACTTGCCACATGGACCCTTACTAAAGGGATGTTGAATAACATATTAACAGTCTTCAACTGTGGGTCTTCAAACAAAAAACTGTTCTTCAGGCATCGGTTTCTTATCTGGACAGTCAGGAAAACTCAAGAATATAAGGCATTTCTATGGAAAATTAAGCCATTGTGGTTCACACATATTGTTGTCAGGTGGCTTCCCATTCAGGAATAAAGTTTAGAAACTTGGATGGGCTGAAACATCTCATGGCTGTGAACTGGGTCTTTGAAATACCAGTTGCCTCATGTATTTTATGTAAGAGATTATCAAGGGAAGGTGACTGAAAGATACACAGGAACTCTAAACTTTATTTGTAATTTCTTGGGACTCTTAAGTGATTACAAAATTATATATGTAGAACCAGATAATTGTGTTGTCTCGTGTGCCCCCTTCACAAGAGTGGAAGAGAAGTTGACCTAAGTATAAACCCTCTGATTAGTACCTGAAGTGGCAATATTAGGTCAAAACACATGCGAGCACAGCATGTCTTACAAAGACTGAGTTACTTGACTTGTTGGAGGCAAAACCATCTTTAGTTGGAGGTAAAGCATACATGTGCCTATGAAGAATTGGAAAACCTCTTTAAAAAATATTTCAAAGATGCTCAAGCTTCCAGCAAGTAACCAATGCAGACCTCTTCAGCATATGCTACATGACACAGCCAGCTTCTTAGTATTACTATCGTGGAAATTTTCAGACATACACAAAAATTGAGAAGAAAAGTCTACTGAGTTCCCATGAATCCTTACCCCAACTTCAGTAAGTATCAACTCCTGTCATTAATTCTTGCTTTCTCAGTATTCCTGCCTCCCAGTTATTTTCTTCCACACCCACCATGGATTATTTTGAAGCAAAATAAATATCGTTTGTAGGCTATAGTCTTACTCCAAGATTTCACTTTTAACAGTTGTCTGCCTTGATCATAAAGATCCTTAGTCTGATTTCAAAATGGGGTCACCAAGACACGTTCGCCAAAATATACATCCTCCTGTTGATAACCATTCATTTGATTTTTAAGAATTTTTTATTTGAACAGGAGAGGTCACCATCCCCAAACTACTATTTCAGCTTTAGCAATATTAATATTATTTTCATTCACACAACAGTTAACAGGTCTAATAGATACATCTGCTTATTTTTCAGTTGTTAAAAATAGAGCATTAGAACTTCTAACTAAGCATGGCTAATTGAAAACTTACTAAAAATAGCATTAAAAAAAAACCATAAAATCATAGAAAATGCAAAACAAAAAAAGAGGCTCAAAATTTTGAAAGCTGGAAAATCAATGAGCGATGTGTGGTAACTGGGTTTATAGACCCAAAAAAAGCTGAATCCTAAGAAGTAGGGAATCCTACTAGGAGATATATGTTATATCACAGAATCCCCAGAGGCAGATATCTCTGGAAGTAGGGGTGAGATGGGCCTGAAAACAAGAGGAACAGTCTTTAAGAAGCTGTTGAATCCATCTAGCATCCCAATGTGAACACCTACAACAGATTGCTCATCATGAAATTTCAGAACACCAGAGTGCAAAGAAAAAATCCCGCTAGCTTCCAAAGAGGAAAGGGGGAAGTTTCATGCAAGAACAAAAATACCAGTTGCAGGACACACAAAGATCAGTTGCATTTTTGTTTAACAGACAATGAGCAATCCAAAAAGGAAATTAAGAAAAGAAGCCCATTTACAATAGCATCCAAAAAATAGAAAATACTTAGGAGTAAACTTAACTAAGGAGGCAAAAGACTTGCACACTAAAAACTATGAAACATTGCTAAAAGAAGTCAGAGGACAACAATAAGTGGAAAATATCTCATTTTTATTGATTGGAATACTTAACATTGTCAATACTATCATTGTCTATTAATTCAATGCAATCTCTATCAAAAACTCAATAACATGTTTTGCAGAAACAGAAATTCCATCCTAAAAATATACATAGAATCTCAAGTTACTCTAAATAGCCAAAACAATCTTGGAAAAGAACAAAGTTGGAGGTCCCACACTTCCCGATTTTAAAACTCACTGCAAAGCTATAATAATAACTGAAGTGTGATACTGGCATAAAGACAGACATATAGATCAATGGAATGTAATCAAGACCCCAGAAATAAACTTTTGCATATATGGGCAAATGATGTTTAACATGGGTGCCAAGGTCATTCAGTGGGGAAAGGATAATCTTTTTAAGAAATGGTGCTAGGGAAACTGGAGAGCTACATGCAAAATAATGAGGTTGGACCCTTACCTGATATCATATGCAAAAAATGATCTCAAAATGAGTCAAAGACTTAAGTGTAAGAGCTAAAACTATAAAACTCATAGATGAAAATATAAGGGATAAACTGACATTGGATTGCAGTAATTTCTTAGATATGACACCAAAGGCCAGGAAACAAAAGGAAAAATAGGTAAATTGACCACATGAAAACTTAAAAATGTCACGCATCAAAGAATACTATCAACAAGAGTGAAAAGGCAACTGCAGAATGGGAGAGCAATATTTTCACACTGTATGTCTGACAAAGGATTGATATCCAGAGGAAAATTTGAATGCAAGGTGAAATGATAAGCATAGGAAAGGCAAGTAGGTAGAAGCTTAACACCCATTAACTATATAAAACAATAAAAGCAGGCCCTGGGGGAGCAGCAGTTAGGTCCATCCACCTCTTAAGGACACAGGCCACATGTTCCTGGGTTCAAGTCCCGGGTCTTGGGGGGAAGCAACCAGCGTGAACAACTAAATGAAACAAAATGCTTCTTCCTCCTCAATCTCCCTGACTGCCTGCCTACTCACCTTCATTCCTGCCTGCATCTTTCCTTTAAAAAAAAAAAGGTCTAAATTGGAGGTAAAATACCAAGATAGAACTAAAATACTGGGCATATAATCCAGAGAGGTATAGAGTTAAATCATTCTAAGTCTTTATGGTTTTCCAAGAGGGGAGATATTGACTTACTTTGGATTCTCTTAAGTTAAACATGCTTGTTAGACTTTTTAGGGTAACTAGTGGAAAAAAAAAATAAAGAAGGAACAAAGAAAGAAAGAGAAAGAAGGGGGAAAGGAAGGGACAGAAGGAGTGAGTGTAGACCAAACCAGTAAAGGGGAAAAAAAACAACATTTTTAAAAGGTAAAAAAAAAAAGGAAAAAGTGACACAAACATAAAATGCATATCAAAAAGTAGAAATGACTCCAAATGTATCAGTAGTTACATTTTTATTTTCCATCATTTAAGAGCAGGTCTTAATCTGCTGAAGGAAGCTTACGGGCAGGTTGCGGAGGGAGACAGCAGGTCGGGAAGGCAGCAGGTTCAGGTCAGGCGGGGTCATGAGGAGAGAGGCGGTGGCTGGGGGCAGTAGGGCGTCACAGGAAAGAACTGACCACACAGCCATGGAAAGAGGACGGGGATGCTCACACCACCAAAAGAGCCAGCCTGTAGAACAACCTCACTGAGGAGCAGACAGGTGGTTATCAAAGGACGCGGGAAGAGAAGTGTCGGAGTGAGGGGAAGAAACAAGAGCACAGCTCATGCCCTCAGATGCTCACAGATCAGGGAGGAAGACAGCGGGAAGCCAGAGCAGAGGTCCCACAGAGGACTCACTGGACCATCTTCCCTGGGAGCTGGTCTCCAGGAGGCAGAGCTGCACCCCTGGGAGCACTGGTGAGGCAGTGTCACGCAGGCCAGGCATGTCCCATGACATGCCTGCTTGTAGGAGCCAGCCACCCGCCATCACCCCTGTGCTGACCCTGAGCTGGTGTATCGCTCTTCCGGGTCTAATCTGCCCACCCTTCGCTGGTGGGGGCAGAGCCTGCCTGCACATACAAGCCTCTGCCCAGCCTCTGAGACAACTGAGCTCACCTGGTGACTGGGCAGCCTAGGGGTCCTTAAGATAAAGGCTGCACCAGCATCCCTCTAACTCTGCAGAAGCACTGAGGCCAAGTGAGGACGGTGTGGCCAGTCGTGCTGGGGGCAGGCAGAGAAAGGAAAATTCCAAGTGCTGGAATAGTTCCAGGCTCACTCCAGTGAGAACGGCCAGGCCCGTGGCTTCACAAACAACAGGTTGGACCCCGCCTCCCCCAGGCAGCCAGATGGTGTCTGGGTGAGTAGCTGTGTGAAAAAGGCCAGCGAGGGAGGGCACAGAGCTTAGTCCAAAAGCCTTGCCAGTAACCAGGAAAGAGAGGAAGTAACGAGACCACAGGTGGAGCGATACAGAGAAAGCAGGCAGAGGCAATTGGTGCAAGCCCAAGCAGGTGGATGGGCTTATAGGCCTGTGTGGACTGAACCTTCCCAAGGGTGCTTCTCTCCCCAGGGCTCCCAGGCTAGGCTGCAGGTTGACTAAGGGTATAATTAACAGGGGCAACCCATAGTCAAGGGAGAATGAAGGGTCATGACCTGAAAAAAGGATTAATACTAACAGATCAACAGTCTCTTAGCAAAGGAGAGAATCGAAAGGCAAAACATTTCAGACTTCTCCTAGGAAGGATGGGATAAGTTGAGTCCTCTGATACTGGCCCCCACAGACCAATCAGAGGCTCCAGGGAAAACTAGCCCTGGTCATTGCAAACCACTTCCTCTTGGAAATGCTTTTCCTTGACTGCCAACAGCTGTTCTGCTCTAGTTTTTCCTCCGGATGTGCAGGGAAGGGGCTGGCAGTGGACAGGAAGAGACCTCTCCCACTGAGGGAAGTTTGATTGCACTGAGAGTTGGCAGCACAGTAAGAGGGTGGCAATGTCATCTGTTAAGAGCAGATGAGAGGATGGTTTGAGGAATAACTTTCTAGATATGACACCAAAAGCACCAACAATAAAAGAAAAAAATAAATTAGACTACATCAAAATTTTTAACTTCTGTACATCAAAGAAGACAATCAGAATAAAAAGACAACAGAAGAGCATCTTTTCAAATCATATATCTAACAGAGGTAAGTATTCAGAATGTGTGAAGAGCTCTTGTGCTCAACAACAAAGAATCAAATAGCCCAGTTCTAAAACAGGCACAGGTACCCCACCTCCATAGCTCAGGTGTCTGAGACACAGGCTGTGAGAGCCACGTATGCAGCTTCAAGACCCAGGACTGGAAATAAATACATACTTTTCTTTAATTACCAAAGACAAAGTGGGTAAAGGATTTGCACAGACATTTCTCCAAAGAAGATATGATCACCCCCCACACATGAAAAGATGTTCAACATCACTAATGATGAGGGAAATGAAATCAAAACCCCAATGAGACACTACCTCGCTTCACACCCATGAGGGTGACTGCTATCGAAACTTTTGTTTTTGTCTTTGAGTAAGTGGAGGACGTGGAGAACTTGGAACCTGAGTGCACTGTTGATGAGAATGTAAAATCATGCAGCGACTATGTAAACCTGTACAGCGGTTCCTCAAAATGTTAAAGATAGTGTCAACACAGAATCCAGAAACTCCACTTCGGCACGTGTACCCAAAAAAGTTGAAAACAAGGTGTCAAAGAGATATTTGTACATCTATGCTCACAGCAGCATTATTCACAGTAGCCAAAAGTTAGAAGCAATTCAAATGTCCATCAGTGGGCATGCCCAGTGGAGCAGCGGTTGGGTCAGTGGAACGGCCTCCAGAGGAGCACAGGCCACAGACACCTGGGTTCAATTGAGGGTCTGCAGGGAAACAACTAACTAAAAATTAAAAATAAAGATGCTGCTTCCTCCTCTCTCTTCCTGCCTGCCTGTCTACTCGCCTTCCTTCCTGCCTGTACCTTTTCTTTAAACAAAACAAAACAAAACAAAAAAATCTTCAATGAATGAGTAAAGTAACAAAATGTGGCATTTACATGCAGTGAAATACTATGCAGGCTTTAAAAGGAAGGCAATTCTGACACCTGATCCAGCAGAGATGAACCTTGAGAACATTACCCTAAATGAAAGAAAGCAGCACAGAAATGCTCATACTTCACGATTCCTATACCTAAGGTACCTAGAGAAGTCAAAGCCACAGGGACAGGAAAGAGAAGGGTGGTCGCCAGGGGCTGGGGTGGGGAAGCTGATAGACGTCTGGTTTCTGTTGGGCAAGATGAGAAGAGCACTGGAGATAGTGCAACAATGGGAATGCGTGTACTCTGCTGAACTGTACCCTGAAACATGGTTAAGATGTTCATTTTTATGTTATATATACTTTACGCACAGTTTTTACAAAGAGTGGAGGAGAGGAATTAGGATAGAGTTGGAAGTGTAGGAATGCTGCTGTGGGGAATGAGTTTGCTGACAGCGGACATAAAGTTCATCTGGGGTTGGAAGTTAAGAATTTGAATCTCGAACATGACATTTTTTTGCAGCGCTCAGCAGGCCAAATGTAAAAAGGGAGACACTGGAGGATGGATTGCCTTTTGGGACTAAGAGGGCACTTGGGAAGAAGGACCACGCAACTAGAATACACAGGGTCCTGCCTAGAAAATAGCAGAAGAAACTCCCCATGTGCCTAATTGGACAGACGAGGGGGTACATCTAAAAGGAATCCACTCAGTAGGTAAAAATTGGAGCTGCCCTGGAAGAAGAGGTCTAAATTCAGTCAAAGAAGTGGTGTCTTAAGCATAAGGCATACATACGAGAGGTGCGATGGGAGAATGGATTCCAGAGTGGCAGCTCAACAGAAGGTGAGCCCTGGGTGTGAGAGGAGAGAGTTTTGGGAGTGGGTGCTGACATGGCCTGGAGGAAAGGACATTCATGTTCAGAGTTCAGCCCTGGGATGAGTCTTTGACCCCTGTGGACACCAGCATTGTTCAGTGCAGCACCTGAGGCAGGAGGATGACTGGAGACGGAGCAGGTCCTCAAGGATGAAGAGTGAATGGCCACACAGGAGGGCTAGAGAGGAGTTTATCTCCAGGAAGACTGGAAGTTTGGAAGTCAACCTAGGTCACCAGAAAAGTGCTACCTTTATTGGGGTGTGAAGAATAGGAGATTGGGGCATGGAGGGCCTCCACTGAAGGGGGAGGGGCCCAGGAGAGGGACCGCACCAAGGTCATGCTCGGCATCTACTTCATCACTCTGAAGTGTGTCTTTTTATTTCTTCACTTCTCTGGACAGGGAAATGCCTTATCTCTGGGTCCCCAGCATCAGAATGCAGTGTCTGTGCCATGGTAGGTGCTCAATAAATGCTCGAAGGACAGGGAAGCTGGTTTCACAAAAGCTTCACAGCCTTCCAAGCCCACGTTAGTTGTGTTCTGTCCCTGACAGTGCCCAGCGAGGACAAGCCCAGCATCGCTCCCACCATGAGACTAAATGAGCAGGAAGAAACTGGGAGAATCATCGAAATGCAACGCCTCGAGATCCAGCGCCTCAGAGACCAAATTCAAGAGCAGGAGCAGGTCCCTGGGTTCCACCCTCTCGCCGGAATTCGGCTGCCTTCTCTCGGGTCAGAGGTGGAGTTTGAAGTGCAGACCAACTGAGCCTCTGGTGAGCCATCTCCAGCCTCATCAGAAGCAAAACTGTGCATCTGTCCTCGGGCCAGCTCTGGTTTGGGGTCGCTCTGGTCCCTGTAGCACCGACAACCCCACCTTTCTCCTGCCCGGAGGAACTGGGGACATGATTGGAATAAAGGTACTTGCCCACAGCCGTGTCCAACTCTCTGCTTAGCCAGGGAGTCTGGGAGGCAGAAGAAGAAAGAGGGAACCCTGAAGATCAGGTGGGGAGGTGGGGCAGCTCTACCTCAACCAAAGTCATGGCTGCCTGTCACTGCAGAGACCACACCACATGGTGCTGGCTTCCCACCACCCCTGCTTTCCTCCCTGGGCCTCAAGGATAGGTGGCCTACTCCCCTTCTAAATGTCAGTGCCTGCCACTTCCGACCTGGCTGGCAGGATCAGACAAAGCCTCCCACATTTCCTTTTCCTTTATGAAGCCCAATGAGGTTTCCTGAGGGTATTTCCATCGGTGTAAAGATGAGAGTAAAGTAACAAACTGGTAAAGTTACTAGAATCCCCCTGTGCTGGGTTGTCGACAAGCCTGTTATTAGGACTATAAGCAGAATTATTCCCTACATTTCTCTGAAGTCTACACCATGCTAGACTTCTCAGTTTTGTTCTGCAGAGTTTTGTCCTGCTCCTCCATTTTTGGGGAACACCTATTCCATCAGATCCCTGACAGGGTGACCCAGCCACACCTACCAGGAAAGGTCACTTGTATGCACTAAAGAGAAAAGGAATAGCGCCTAGAATGTCCCAGTCTCCTCCCACCTGCAGAAGCCAGACACCCCTCCAACACCCAAATGGCAAATATTTAAAACCTCAGTTCCCGCTGGTCCCTGCTGGTCCCTGCTGGATGTCTCCAAGGCATCTCCCCATCTTCCCCAATCTGCAGTATCCCAATGTGAGTACTGCTCTGGGGTTGGTTTTCCCAGTGAGAGCTGGGATGTGGCCATTGCACAAGGCTCTTCTGAGGGCTGGGGATAACAGAAGAGGCAGAAAGCAAAGGAAGACTGTCTTCTTAGCAACTTAATTTCTCCCCACGCCCACCCTAGCTTGCGCCCCGTCAGAGCAGCCAGCGCCTGCCCTCCAGACTCACCTGCCCTCTGCCCAGTGGGAGGGCAGCCCCTGGGAGATGTAACTGCAAGGACCAAAACCCTTAGCTGTCATGTAGAGTAGACGAGACCTTCTGGGTCTCAAACGCCTCCATTCCAAATTAGCTTCCCGGCTTCAGCTATGCAGAAGACACTGACTGTGAGTGAGGGTGGGGAGTCCGCAGGTCAGATGGTAAAGACACATTAAAGACACTGCGCTGCTGACAGCCACTCCCCTCTGCTTTCCAAGCCACACTGGCCTCCCTACAGTTTCTGTAAAAGGTCAAGTTCTTCTCTGCCCCTGGGTCTTTCCACAGATCGCGTTTTTCTGCTTGAAATTGCTCTGACCCCTACACCTCACCTTTAGTGAACTTCTTATCCTCCATACCTTAGCTAAAACATCACTTCCTTAGCAAGAGAGTCCCGGACTGCCCCCTGTCCTCCCCCACAACTGAATCACTCTCACCATATTCTTTTCTTCCATCACCCTCATTATCACGCAGCCATTCAGTTATTTGATGTCTGCCTCTTCTATTAGGCTCTCGGTCCCATGGAAGCCAGGGCTGTGTCTGTTTTTAAAGTTCAGTCAGGTATGTGGGTGGAGGATTGATTAAGGAAGCCACTATTGGAGGCGAGGGTCTATTAGGACACGGTGGCTTGGACCCAGCGATGGCAGTAGAGACAGAAGTTAATTCTTTCTTTTTTTAAGAAAAAGTGCAGGCAGGAATGAAGTGAGAAGGCAGGAAGACAGAAGGAAGAAGCATTTTATTTTATTTAGTTTTTCATCTTGGTTGCTCCCCCTGGACCTGGGATGCAAACCAGGGTCCTTGGGCTGTATGGGGACTGTGCTCCTCTGGAGGTGGCCGATCTAACTGTTACTTTACCAGTGCATGCCAAGTGACTTCTTCTGACAAGAACTAGAAGGAGTTAGCTAAGCAAAGAGGGAGGGGATAGGTCCCAGGAAGGAGTACTGAGGCTCTTCTGAGAGCCAGAAGGCAATTCACTGTGGCTAGATGGAACAGAGGACAGATTTTTCTGCTTCAAATGTCCTAGAATCAACACATCACATTTCAACTCCAAGATGGACCTTAGATTATGGTGTGCTATATATTTGATGGAGAGTGAAGCTGCACATCTAAAACTTATATTGTGTTATTTAAAAAAAGGTGCCTTAATAAATAAAAAAAGATGGGCCTTATGTTAGAGATAAAGCAGTCAAGTCCAAGGAGAAGTAAAGTACCTGGCCTCCTGAGCCTCCTCAGCAATACCAGTCCACACCAAAGACCCTGCCGGAGGTTCTGGCTTTGGGGTCTGCCTTTCCCCATTGCTGCTGGCTTGTTTTTTTTTTTTTTTAATTTTTGTTTTGCTTTGTTTTTAAGAGGAAGAAAGGCAAAGGAAAAATAGCACTTTATTTATTTAGTTGTTCATTTTTAGTTGTTTCCTGGCCTGTATACGGACTGTGCCCCAGGCACAGACTTAACACCTGAATTACCAGGGTGCTCCACCTATAGCTTCTTTGTTCTGTTTTGCTTGAAAGGAAAGGTGCAAGCAGGCAGGAAGACAAAGGAGGATGAAGCACCTTATTTATTTCATTGAGTTGTTCATCCTGGCGATCTTCCCCAACCCTGCACCCCCCCCACCCCCGCCCCAGGGCCCAGGACATGAACCTGGGTCCTTGGAATGTATGTGTACTGTACCAAACCACTACTCAATCAAAGTGCACCTCCCCATTGCTTCTTAGACAAAGCATGACCAACCATTTCCAACTAGCTGCTCACAGAAAGTACCTGAGGGGCTCTGGTCTCACCTGCACACGCAGGTAGAATTCCCTTACAATCATCACTCTGGATTTGGAGCGAGAGGTAAGAGAGAAGGCGTCTCAGGACTAGGAGCGGGGTTCATTCTCTCTGAGCTCTCTTAGAGTGAGCACCCCTACCCCGAACCTCAGCGGTTCAGGACCTGCCTGTGCTCTGAGCGTGCCTGAGGTTCAGTTAGACTCCCCTGAGCTGTGCTGGGCAGGGACAAGGAAGCAGCCCTGCTGTGCCCGCCAGCCAGAAGGACTGCGTTCCTGGCCACCTGCAATGATCTTTGTGCACAAGAATGCGTATTGATTGCTCACTATTTGTCATGTGGTGGGATTGGCAGGGCCACAAGTGAAGACTAGCCCCTACTAAGCACCTACTGTGTGTGCTAGTGCCATGAAGTGGAACTGCCTGACTTTCTGAACAGAGAAGCTGTAGGGGCGCTCTTTTTTGGCTCCAACAAAAACCAACTCCAGTCAGTAAAAGTAAAAAGGGGGAGTTTATTTTCTGAATCCGGAGCATCTCCTGAGATACAGCCAGGCCACTGCTGGAACTTCTCCTTCTCTTGTTCTGGCCCCTGTCTGCAGGCCAGGTTCTCTCTGCCAGTTCCAACTGGCAGAGGGGACCTTAGCATCTCTCATCAGTGAAATCCCCAAGGCTGACATGGAATCACTAGTTTGATTTTAAATTGCCAGAAGAGACTATTTGGGGCTTCACTTGAGTCTGAGACTCACCTGTATCCAATCATAGGTGTGGGTCACAAAATATAATCTGGGTCGCTGAGGTTTGTCCCTGCAGTAAAGATGGCCACTGTGGGACAGGTACTCCAAACGTCATTGATCTTGGAGAACTGTCACTCACAGAGAGTGGGGTAGGGGGTACTCGATGTCATTGAAGATGCTCAGGAGTCTTCTAAACTGTACTCATTGCAGGATGACAGGTATGGAACCTTTTGCTTTGCCCATCATTGTGTCTCTGGCACCTGGCACGATACTTGATTCAAAGAAGAGAAACAGTAAATGAAGAGACTGAAATACAAGTTTAAGCAGCTTTTGTAAGGTTATACAGCTAGAGCTGGGATTGGAACCCTCAAGGTCAATCTAGCTCCGAAGTCAGTATTCTTTCCACTCTGCATCCACAGTTTACTCGCAAGCACTCACTGAGCACCTGTCATGTGCCAGACCTATTCTAGAAGCTGGGGATGCATCATGAACAGACACAAGTCCCTGCTTTCACAAAGCTTACACTCCAGGAGTGTACACAGATGACATTTTAGATAGGTAAGGAAAATAAATGGCACACTGAACAGTGATAAGCGCTAAGGAGAAGCATATGAGAATAAAGGAAATAATATAAGGGCAAAGGAAGAGGAAGTATTGAGGAAGGAAGTTTGCAATTTTAGACAGTGACCAAGGAGTTCTCACTGAGGTGATGTTTGAGTACAATCCCAAAAGAAGTTGAAGAAGCCATGTGGGAGAAAGGCATCCCAGGCAGAGGGAAGAGCCAATGCAAAGACTGAGCAAGAGCAAGTCTGGGAGAGACAACGGGATGCAATCAGAAGACCACAGAGATTGTGGGAGGATTGATCCTCTGGGTAAGACAGAATTACTGAGGCACAGTAGTAGCAGCACCTATTTGTCTCCTAACAGCATCCTCCAGGCCAGTTGAGATGGGAACATGGCAGAAGCAGGGAGAAGGGGCCACAGGGCCTTGCGAGTTCTCCAGCAGTGCCCCCTTGCAGAAGTCTAACAGGTCTTAGGATCTGCACTTTCACTCCGTACACTGCAGCCCCCTCCTCGCTTTCATTACCAACCCTCTGGGCAGTCACAACACCCTCAGCTTTGAGGACAGAGTTCAACAGTCCAGCAGAAGCCTGCTTGTCCACTTTAACTCCAAGATACTTATTTGATAAGACCCAGAACAAAAATAAAGCCTCACCTAATTAATGTTTAAACTAAGGAATCCTTGAGACTTTGTTCTTCCCACCCAAAAAGTTCCCTTCAAATCCCCCAGGTATGGGAGGGGAGATCTCAGCAGTTCCCCTGTCCAAGCTCTATCTGGGGCCATGGGTCTCACAGGCTCCAACCCCTCCTTGGGACCAACAGGACAAATAATTGTCAGACATGTGCAAGAGACACACACAGCCACTGAGCCCTCTCAAGCCCTCTGCTCCCCACTTTTCCCAGGGCAGGGTACATACACCTTTGCAATGCTTTGCAAAGTGGCAGAACCACATGACTGTCCCGGAGTTCTAGCCTGTTCCACAGAGGTCAGCCTTCCCTAACTAACCTTTCCTTGAGGGGAAGAACCATCTAGAACCGTGTTGTCCAGAAAGGGAGCTGCAAGCCCCTTATAGCAACACAGCATTTGAAATATGACTGGTGTGAACTGAAATGTAAGTTCAAAATACACACCAAACTTTCAAGACTTCATATAAAATGAAAGGGCAAAATAATTCATCATAACTTGGATATTAAAATGAAAATACTTGGGGGTTAAATTAAAAAAGTAATGTATTCATTTCACCTGTTTCTTGGTATTTTTTAATGTGGCTATCAGATTTTTTATTACATGTGGCTCATGTTCTATTTCTCTTGGACAGCACTGCTCTAGAGTGACAAATGGTCCCTCGTCATCGCCACACATCAAAGCTGAGAGAAGCACAGAGGGTTCAGGCATAATTCCACCCAGCTTTCATGAGCTAATAATGGAAAGATAACTTGGGGTTTCTTTTTCTTATCTGTTTCATATACATCAGGAGAGAGAGAAGCAGCATTAGAAAGGCTCAGGCCAGCAGATGGATGGAAGCCTTCAGCTAGCTCCTTCCAGGCCCCTGTTGTCCATCCAGTGTGTGGAGTGTGGTGCCAGATTTGCCTGCTAGAAGCAGAGCCCTCCCTATGTCCCTGCTAGACTTGGGATCCTCCATAGGCACCTGCCATTGTCCAAACGCCTCATCACGGCATTCAAGGACCTTGCCCCCCTGAGCCAGACTCGCCTTTCTAGGCTTACCTCACATGCTCTTTGCCTAGAACCCCACACCTCTCAACTCACACAGTCATTCAGTGTAGTTTTATAGATAACTTCCCATGTGTCCCATGTGGACACAATGGTTAGCAAAACAGACAGCAGAGCTGACCACTGGGGATCACGAGGAAATAGGGTAAGTCCAGGACACACAGTAAGAGCAGTTGTACGGAAAGCAAAAAGGCCCTAAGTGCACCGAAGAGGCAACTAAACCAGGCTGGAGGTTGGGGAGGGCTTCCTGGACGTGAAGAAAGCCCCTTTCTGCTAGGACCTCTGGGAATTGCCTTCTCTCTGGGTCCCAGACATCCATTAGCTCCCCTGCCCTTCTAGACCTTCCTGACTTGAAGAATTTGAGTTGGCCAGGCAGAGGCTGGAGAGTGGTAACCCTGAGGCAGAAGGGCAGAGTTGGGGAGACGGGCTGGGCAGAAAGCAGCGCATTCTGGCTGGAGGGCAGGGCCAGTGGCAAATGACTGGGCTCCTGTATAAGGCAGGGTCTTATGCAAGTGTTTTAAACTGCTGTCTCACATGCAGGGAACAGTTCCCACCTCCCACAGCAGGAACCATATGTGGGGCAGGATTGCTAAGGTCAAAGGGTGTGAGGGGGCAGCAGCCTAAGGGAAAGCTCCAAGGTCTAGAGGTGCTGGGGGTCAGCTGGTTTTGAAATGTGAGGCAAGTCTGAGTCTGGAGAGGGGATTTGGGGACTGAATTCAGGAACAGGAGGCAAGGTTGGGACTGAGTGTGAGTGATGTATGGGACCTAATTCCAGAGACTGGAGCTGGAGTTGGGATGCGAAGTTGGAGCTCAGATTTCAAGCCAGAAATGGGGTTGTGTTCTGGAGCTGAGGCTGGAATTGGATATGGAAATGGGGCTGGGGTTAGGACAGGATTCTAAGTTCAGGGTTGGGGCTGAGATGGGGGAAAGGGCTGTGGTGGGAGCTAGGAGTCCTAATGGGGGTTTAAAACTGCAGCAGGGGTTGGAGTTAGTTTTGGGGTTGGGATTAAAGCTAAATTGGGGCTGGAGCCGGGGACTGGGTTAGCACCCAGACAGTGGGGCGGACAGGCAACATTTCTACTGCTGCCCAGGTCTGAGAATTGTGTTGGAGCCCTAACAGCCGCTGATAGAAGCCCCTCCCTTCCAAGGAATGCCGAGGCCCGGCCGAAGGAACATTGCCACGTCAGCCAATCGGCTCAAGTCCCGCCTTGGAAACACCTGTTGGTCCCCCTCCCACCCCCACCTCCAGGTTTACCTGAGTTCAGGTTAGGCAGGTGAAGCGCCTCCCCGCCTCCCCGCCTTCCCGGAAACAGAGCTGGAGAGCCGCACCTGCCTACCAGCCTGCTCAGGTCCGATCCGGCACTTCCAGGCTTCTTGTGAGTGCCCCACAGTCCCCACGCCCCACGGCCCCCACCTCCACCCACTGGCTCGTCCCGGGAGACCCGACCGCTCACGCCCCACCCCCACCACAGAGTACCCGGCCGTCCAAGCACACCTGCGCAGGCACAACCCTGGGGAATGCCGGGACTGACTGCGGCCCCGCCCCCTGCCCCTCCCATTTTGTGTGCCTGGCAGCCCCTCTTCAGGGGCTGTGGTGGCTGGACACCTCATTTGGGGTGTAACTTATCTGTAGCCACCTAATCATCTTGCAGGAATGATCAGGATTTGTGTCCTGTTATAAAGCAGGAGTCCTGTCCTGAGTGGACGGGAGGACACTGTGGTCTTTGATTCAGAAAGCATGCTTGGGGCACCTCTGCAGGCCCTAGAATCCCACTCTGAAAGGGACATGTCAAACGATTCACCCCCTCCTTCAGATACATGTTATTGTCCTCACTTTTCAGATAAGGAGACCAAGGCTCTAAGAGGTGCACTGGGTGGGAGGGGTTCCCTGGGCCCTCCTCCAAGCCCTTCTTCTGACTAACCCTCACCCTGCATTTGTCTCAGGATGGGCAGCTAGATGGAGGCTGTTGAGGCCAGGGACAACCCACTTTAGCTCTGCCCGACCCGATGAACCTCTGGAGGACATGATGTGAGGAACCACTGTGAAGTCCCTTGCCGCAGGTTGGTAGAGACCACTGCTGGGGTTCAAAGCCAGAGCCCACCTTTTCCATTTGCACCACTTTAGAGAAACCTTGAAGGAGGATGGCATGAGGGGAGGGGTGTGAGAAACAGAGAAGAGTCTGGGAGGAAGGAAGACCAGATGGGAAGAGAGGTGAGGTGGTCAGAGCCATGGAATGAGAGCTGGACACCTGAGGGAGGGCTCCCCATGGGACTGCATTCTGCTTGCATGCAGGGCACACTGGAGGAGCCAGTTTGCAGTGAGGTGATGAACTTGGGCTGGAACCTGTTGCATCAGAGATGACTATGGGACATCAGGATGACAATTGACTTACAGGAGGAAAATCCTGTTCAAGAGGGGTTTGGGAACCCATAGTTCTGCCTGTGAGATTGGATGGGACATTAGGGGAAGGAGGGTGTTGGGGGTCAGATCCTAAGTCACAGGAGATACAGCCCTCAGAGAGAAGGTTCAGGGTCAGGCTGCTGGTTCCAGAAGGGTTAAGTCATAATCCCCCCACCCCCTCAGGATCCAGCAGTGACAGCTGAGGCCATGTGAGTGGCTCCTGAATGCTGCTTTATCTCTGATTCTTCAGCCCATCATCCACTGTGGCACCAGCTCCCTCAGCCAGCCGGCCAGCCGGAATGGAACAGGCAGCAGAGACAGCCAGAGCCAGAGAGGTTGGGGACTGGGCACGGGGTTCCCTGGAGGGGTGTGGAAGTGCTTTACAGGGGAAGGGAGGATCTCTCCTGGGAGCACTGGAAAGCAGTCCTGAGAGGCAATGCTAAGGAGGCGGCTTTCAGGGACACTGGGGAGGATTCCCAGGCATCGCCCCAAGGCTCTCAGGAGAGACGGTGTGGGGCAGGTAGGCCTGGAGGTAACGAGTGCGATTCTCCCCCGCTGCAGGTGATTGTGCCCAAACCCTGGACTGGGAGAGGAACAGGACTTGGAACCTTTTGCTGCGAAGCAGAGGGGGCGGGCTCCAGGCCATAATCAGTACCCTCTAGTCCCCTACCTCTGCCTTCTGCCCTGACCTCTGCCAGACACAGCCATGCCTGAGGGAGAGGCACGAATGCCAGTGGACCAAAGGCTGCCCCGAGACGTGCTGGCGGAGCAGGTGGAGCTGTGGTGGTCCCAGCAGCCACGGCGCTCGGCGCTCTGTTTCGCCATGGCCGTGGGCCTCGTGGCAGGCTGCGGGGCGGGTGGCGTGGCCCTGCTCTCCTCTACCAGCAGCCGCTCGAGTGAGTGGCGGCTGGCAGCGGGCACTGTGCTCTGCCTGCTGGCGTTGCTGGTGCTGGTTAAGCAGCTAATGAGCTCAGCCGTGCAGGACATGAACTGCCTCCGCCAGCCCCACCACGTAGCCCTGCTGCGCAGCGGTGGAGGTGCCGACACCCTCGTCGTGCTGCTCAGTGGACTGGTGCTGCTGGTCACCGGCCTGACTCTGGCTGGGCTGGCTGCTGCCCCTGCCCCCGCCCGGCCGCTGGCTGCCATGCTGTCCGTGGGCATCGCCCTGGCTGCCTTAGGTTCACTCCTACTGCTTGGCTCACTTCTGTATCAGGTGAGCATGAGTGGACACTGCCCCCGCATCTGCGCAGCTGCCCCCTCCACCCACAGTGACCATGGTGGCAGCATCTTCAGCATCTCAGGACGGTTGTCTGCTGGCCAGCGTCATGAGACCACATCCAGCATCGCCAGCCTCATCTGATCAGGTTGGAGCCCTCCTTCCCACAACCCGCCTCAGCATCCACAGAACTGTGCCATGTGTGAGTGTGTGAGCATGCTAGCGTGAGTGTGTGCATGTGTGTGCACACACACACACACCAAGGGGCCAGTATCTGTGTCCCAGGACTGTCCAGCCTTCTGTGCACTGTGTGATATGTGAAGAGCCCACTGGTACCCACACAGCCACACCTGGGAGGTGCATGTGTCTCCTTGGACCTGGGCGTTTGTGTCTGTGGAACTGTTGGATTCTGTCTGTCTGTATCTGGGTCTCTAGATGAGAAATGTCTAGAATCCCTGAAGATTTTTGGTCCCTCTTCCCTACACCCCTCAAAGCCAACTCTGCCCTATAATATCCATCAGGGATTTCCACAGGAGTGGCTGTGTCCGCTCCACAGCTGCCAGTTACCCTTCACTGAGGAGAGTAATTGGTGGCAAAGTGGAAAGAAAATGGGCACGGAAAGGAGCAGGCCCGGGCTGGAATCCACTACCACTGAGCCCTGGGGCCCACGGGCAAATGGCTTAACCTCTCTGAGCCTCAGTTTCTTAAGGGATGTGGTCATAGTAGTTGATGATGAGGACTGACATGTATGGAAAGATGGGGTGTGTAGCAGATGTGCAATAAAAGTGGTGGCTGCTATTACTGTCATTGTCGTTACCCCACCATCTCACCTCATGACCGTTCCACTCTTCCTTGCCCTTTCCACGGCCCGCGCCTTCCAGAGTGAGCACTTGCACTTGTCTCAGGCTAACACAGTGCCTTAAAGTTCTCTTCGGCAAGGCCTCTGGCTTCTCCTCTTAGGTACTAAGACTCTGGAGGGGTGACGGGGCTCGGGGGTGCTCAGCTACTAGAAGGGTCTCCAGTCCCAAGGAGACCTTCACTCCTGGGGTTCTATCAGCTGACTTCTCTGGAGGTTGCAGCTCCCGACCCCACCTCTGAAACCAGAGCTGGTCTGTGTAGACACAGACCTGCTGGCCTGCCTCGGGCACAGGAGGAGTGTTTGAAGCCTCTTTGGGCGGTAATAGTCACTTCCTGCTTTGGGTGTGCCCTGGAGGGGATCTCCCTGCTGTGGTGCGAGGGATACAGTTCCACTGGAAGCATGCTAGAGAGTGGGGTCACCACCTTGTCACTTCCTGTTTTGCAAGGTGTTGATGACCTGGGGTACCAAGGGAGGCAGGGAAACCCGGAGTCTCCTCAGAGGCATTACGCATAGACTGACAAGAGAAAGCTGCTTTCAGCTGGCCAGAGCAGTGGTCTCCTGGAGAAAACACTGGGGGTGGAGGAGAGGAAGGTTTGCCCTCAGAGGGAGGAAGCAGCAAGAGCAGAAATAATAGGCACATCTTGGCGCAAAGGGCAGTCCATGGGCATCTCAGGCCTAACACACTCAAACCAGCCCCTGTCCCCTATCTCAATCCAGCTCCTCCATGTCACCATTTACCCAGCATCCACCTCGGAGTGGTCCCAGGTGGTGTGTCAACTCCTGAGACTTCCTCATAAGTATGTGTCTGGTCAGCATACCCCAGTACTCACTCCTCCTCAGAGCCCTCTTCATCGCTGCCTGAATGACACAGCAATCCCTACTGTCCTCCCTACTTTTGCTCTTTCTTCTCTTACATCCACCCCACCCCACAACACAACACAGGCACTTGAGCCAAAATGAATGTCTAAAAATGCAAATTTACCTTAAAATCTATCCATAGCCTCTCACCTCTCACAGGCTAACTCCCAGACTCTAGTTCCTGGCATAAGCCTGACACACAGTAGGTGCTTTGTTGGGCTGATGCAGGACTCGGTTTGGTGGGATGACGATGTGCATGCAGAGATTACCACCTGTAACTAGAAGGGTAGGAAAGTTAGGTCTCTGTCCACCACTGGCTTTCCTGAGGCCCCATACTGTCTATGCAAGAATTTCTCACTGTTCCTGGTTCCCAAGAGGGAATGTTATCATCACTAACTCCTGGGCCATTACAAGACCACAGAACACCTCCATCCTGTTATATGAGGAGAAAGGCCATGTCCTTTCAGCAGGGTCGGACTCCTTCACAATATTTCTTTTAAGAAACTAAAGAAAGCGGAAACCCAGAAGTCTTGACAAACAGGCGGTGGGGGGGTGGGGGGGTGGGCGTGCGGGGAGGTTACACAGCACACACATCTGTGCAGGGAACTCCTGTAGGCAAGGTCAGAATCAGGCTCTCCTGGGAAAGAGGCCAGACCATTAGTATGGTTCAGCTCTCAGAGGGTCTGTTCCAAAGGGCAGTGGAAGAGCTTCTACACACATAGCTATAACGCAAGACAGGACAGGACGAGCTGTTCCTACAGTGTTTCCTCCTTCACTCAAGTCAACTCCTACAACCTCCCGCCTCCTGCTTGTTGATCAAAGCATGGCACTAAAACCCATCTTGGTCCACATTGTAACTAGCTGCCCACTGATCCACCCTCATCGTACCTCTCCCTCCTTTGCCCTCTGTTCAGGATTCTTTGACCTATGATTTCACCTGTTCCTCCCCAGAGCCCGCAACGCCTGAGACTGTGGTCTCTCCCTCCCACAAAACCCACTCCGTGATCGAGCCACATATCTGCACCTGCCTACTCACAGTGACCGGTTGTGAAGAAATTTTGCACAGACTGGTATCACCAGGAATTCCTCATCACCAGTCTCACCAGTCTACAATGTGCTCATCAATTTAGGCCACTTCCCTGGTCAGCTGCTGCCCCCACAGTGACCCTCAAGCTCTCTCCACTGGCTTTACACCCCAGCACCAACCCCCTGTGCACTGCAGATGACCTGGCCTCCCACAGAAAAATGTGTGGTGTGGTAGAAGGCCTCACCTTGCTCCTAGCAAACTGCTCTTTTTTCACTCTGGTCTGTCTAATGGCCTCTCTGCCCAGCTGAGGAATTTGGACTTTGTCCTCAGCACACTGATAAACATGGCAAGATTTTAATACGGGGAGGACTCAGTTCAGAAGAGCATTTGGGACTCACTGGCCACAGTGTGAATTGATCTTAGGAGAAATAAAATAAAGAAATGTCGAACCACCTCAGAAGTACCATCTCAGCTGACCCCTGGTGGTGGGGAGGGGCCAGAAAGGAGGAGCAGTGCAAAGAAGCATCCAGAGATGAAAGTATGGGGCACCCTCGAGGAACCGTGAAGGGTTCATATGGCTAGAACATGGGGGTTCACTGGCAAGAGACCAGGGGTGTAAGGAGGGAGGAATCTTGGGCCAGTGCTGGGGCTTCAGAGCCTCCTTAGCAAGTGACGTAATTTCTCAACATCAAGAGGAAGCCAGTAAAGGTTTGTAAAATGGAGGAATGGTCTGGTCAGAATTGTGCTTTAGGACAATTATCCTGCCTACAGTGTAGAGAATGAATTGCTAAGGATAAAGATGGACATGGGAAATCAGTAGGCTAATTTAATGCCACCACCAGATGTGAGGTGAAGGTGGTGGCTGTTGGGACAGAGAAACAGCAGATTTTATGGATGTTCAGAAGGTGGAACCAAGGGTCTGTATGACTGATTGGAGGAGGTTTTTGTTGTTGTTTTTTAAAGGAAAGGTGCAGGCAAGAATGAAGGGAAGCAGGGAGGCAGGCAGGCAGAGAGAGGAGGAAGAAGCACTCCACTCTATTTTTGTTTAGTTGTTCACACTGGTTGCTCTCCTGGACCCGGGACTCGAGCCTAGGGGTATGTGGCCTGCACCCTTCAGAGGGGATTGACTTAACTGCTTAACACCAGGGTGCACCTGGAGCTTTTTAAGACGGAAGAGATAAATTGAGTTTATGTTGGTAGAGAACAAGTTTAAGATGTCAGACAGGGAAGTATCTGTTCTTATAGTCCCTGGAGGGTTATATGGGGCGCAAGATGGAGATTAGGGTTATGCCTTTGGATAAATGAGAAGGAAGAATGGACATAAGTATATTTGTGGGCTTATAGCAAAAAATTGAAGGGGGGCTCTGGCCCACAACTGTTCTGTGAGGCAGAAGCTGTCTTAAAAAGCTGCTGTGGAGAATGGGAGAGGATTATGACCCAGAAAAGAGAGATTTCTGGGAGCTTTGGAGCCCAGGGGAGGACAAAGAGCAGGCATTTCAAAGGCACGATCCTGGGTGGGGGCAGGGTGTTCTCAGCAGCACACAGGGGCCAGGACACTGGTCTCAAGCTGGACTTTCACCTGGAATGTGCGTCGGGCTAGGTAGATAAAGGATGTTGGCAAGAGAGAGGGCGACACCATGGGCCCAGAAATGTAAAGTGGGGCTGATGGAGAGAGAGAAGGGAGCTGTCTGGACCTAGGGACTCCCATCAGGTGGGTCCCTGGAGGCGGAGAGAGAAACTTGCCACACGTTCCTCCTGGTCTCAGTAGTCACACTCTCAGTTTTCAGCTATGTCACCTGGATATTGCAGGATTCTGTCTAGAAGCTTCTAAGTCTGTCTCCTCAGGTGGTCCTTACATCATATCTAGTCACTTTACATTTGAGAACTCAGGACTTTTGGGAATAGCCAGGTCTCCCTAGAGGACCTTTCTCTGAGTCTGAGGGGGGACACGTGCCCACTGCTCTCTGTACAAGGACAGGGGTCACCTCCTTGACTGTTCCCCGGGACCTGTGAGACTTCCCTGGGCTTAGTCATGGAAGTCAGCCCAGGGACCGGAGGACTGTGTCAGGAATGCAACATGCCACTGGCACCTCACAGTCGCACCCCCAGACCTGGAGGTTGCACCCTGAAACACGCGGGACCCATTCACTCAGAGGGATTAGCATACCAGCCCAGGCACAGTGGATTAAGTCCAACCACCAGGAAGTTCCTTCTTGAGGTCTGTTTCATTGTTTCTTTGGGGTGACATTGGCATTACTGCTAAGTGAACCCAGCAAGTTGCAGTTAACTCGCTTGAACCCCAGCATCTCAGTCTATAAAATGGGGTGCCTGCTCCTCAGGGCTGCTGTGAGGCAATGTTAGAACATCAGTGCTGCTCTTGTTGTCCTGGTTATTAGTAGAATATTCTACAATGTCAGAGGTCCTAACTCAAGTGCTTTGCTGTCCCGATGGGATCATCTGACCTGAGACCTGGGAACCAGAGACGTTCCAATGCCTGGCCCAGAATGCTGAGTAGGGAGGCGGCTTGCAAGATGAAGTCTGGCTACCTGTGGCGGGTAGTGAGTGCCCTGGGGCACCCAGAAGGAGAAGGCGAACACTTACAGATACTTGCTGCCCCCTTGCAAATCAGAGTCCTTTAATCCTTCTATCAGCCATGCGAGGTAAGTACTATTATAAGCCCCATTTCACTAAGAAATTGGGTCACCGAGGAGCTATGTCACTTGCCCAAGTTCACAGCTTATAAATGGTAGGGCTGGGTTTGAATACAGGTAATCTGTGCTTTCAGCACATTGTGCTATGGGCTTTTTAACCTCCACGTCTGTGGTTTGTGTGACCTCTGTCATTGGCCTCACACAAGGACAAAGCATGTGGTCTTATTCTGAGGGCTACAGGGCCAGGCAGCCAGGAAGCTGCATTGTCCCCTGCAGTCAGGTTCCCAGGTTAGAAGAGTAGGCTGCTGAGGGATGCAGAGCTGGGGGCAGAGTCTGAAGCCTAAAGAGGGTGGATAAGACAGAGGCCTGACTGAGTCCCAGGTCGCCTAGCAGCCTAGCACCTCTGGGCCTCGGAACCTATGGACCCAGTGGACCCAGTGGACCCAGTCACGCTCCCTCGTTGTGCCTGGAACCAGGCATGCGGAACACAATGGGAAGGATTCCTCAGAGGAATTGAGCAAGGCCTCTCAGGACAAGGTCCCAGGTCCCCATGACCCCGGGGTCCTATTCAGCCAGGCTTGACGCCCAGAGCAGGTTCTCTGAAGCCCTCCTTGCCGCTCCTTGTTGGGTGCTGGGCTCAGGAAAAGTGACTGCTTTCCTTCTCCTGGATTGCTCCCACGCTGTGACTCAGGGACTGTGGAATACATAGAAACAGTGACGGCAGAGCTGCTTTCTGGCCCAGGACTGCCCCTCCCGGAGGGTCTTGGGGAAACACGAGGGCAGGCACAGGCCCAATTGCATTCTCCCCTTGGAGGCCAGCATGTGCCATTGGCCCCTCAGTTCTGCTGCACAGGGGCTTCTGGGGGTCTCAGGCTGGGGTGGCCTCTGCGGCCATCCTGGACACTGGGACTTCCCAGGCCAGCACTGTCAGGCTCCCCTGGACTCAGCAAACATTGCTGGGTTGGCGCTGCGTGTGCTGGCCCCTGCCATGTCCTCCTCTGCTGACAGCCCTCAGATGTCAGCCTGTCCCTACTCAGGCCTCAGTACCTCCTGACCTGGCCCCTCCCCAGGAATTCAAGGACAGGGCTCTGTGTTCCTGTTGAGAACTCTCCCCAACCCCTATCTGCAGACCAACTTCCCTGTGAATCCTGACTCGCCGTTTCCAGGGCATCGAGTCTTGTTCTCCCCAGACCTCAGCTCCACAACACATGCAGGCTTCAAACAGAAACCCGAGCAGCTTCCTTGAATCCACACCCCACATCCAAGCAACCAGTCCTGTCAACTCCACCTCTGTCATAGCTCTGGAATTGCTGTTCCCTGGGCCACACCCGAGTCCCATCACCTCTCTCCACCTTTCCTCTCCAATCCAGCCCTGCGTGATCCCACTCGAGTTCTACCACTGCTGTGGGTACCACCCCTGTGGCCCTCCCTGGCCTCCTGCCCTTTCCTGGCGCACTCCCTCCATCCCTCTTCCCCTCACTCTCCTCTGCTAGCCTTCCTCCGAGGCTAACACTCACCCAGTGGACACAAGCAGGGTGGCCACCTGATTTGTGACTTCCTCTAGTCTGCCACAAACAAATAGGTGGGTTCCCCAAATCATGCTTGGGCTCCAGGAGCTGCCCTGCATCACAAAGGTTTGGACCAGTGGGGGATATTCTACACAAAATGGGACAATCAGCTTCCATCACCTGAGTACAGTAAGTCCTCACTTAATATCATCAATAGGTTCTTGGAAACTGAGACTTTAAGAGAAATAATATATGTCAAAGGCAGGTCCTTGAATAATGTCATTTTGTTCAATCTTGATCAGGATTTTTTTATCCACATCAATGTTATAACAAAATGTTATTCAAGGTTCTGCTGTAAAATCAGAACAGCAATGCCATCTCACCTCACACCTCTGAGACTGGCTATCATTCAAAAGTCTAGAAACGAGAAACGTTGGCAACGACGTGGAGAAAAGCAAACACTTGCACACTGCTGGTAGGAGTGCAGGCTGGTGCAGCCCTTACAGAGAGCAGCGTGGAGAAACCTCAGAAAGTCCAAAAAGAAAGCCCTGTTCGATCCTGCCATCCACTTCTGGGTATTTACCCAAAAGACACAAAAACACTAAATCAGAGACATATGCACGCCCGTGTTTATTACAGCATTGTTTATAATAGCCGAGATTTGGAAACTACCCATGTGCCCACTGTCAGATAATTGGATAAAAAAGATGTGGTAGAGATATACAATGGAATACTACATAGCCCTTAAATCTATGAAATCCTGTCATCTGCAACAACAGGGTGGGACCAGAGAGATCATACTGAGATAAGTCAGAAGGAAAAAGACAGAAGCCGGATGATCTCACTCATATGTGGACTACAAAGACACAAAGTAGAGGAACAGATTAAACAAAACCAATCCGTAAACATTAGCAACACAACTGGGGTTACCAGGGAGCAGGAGAGGGGATGGGGACAGCAGTGGTGGAGTCCAGTGGGTAATGGCAAAGAACATTTTTGTCAATTTGGCGGTAGGCAGAACGTGTTGTCATGTATTTTAGGAATGGAGAACCTGCACATATGGGTTTATATTATTTTTTAAATCAAAGTTACCTCAATAAATATTAAATTTTTTTAAAAAAGGATCTGCTGTACATGAAACTCAGAATCAAGAGATTGGAAGTCCCAAACCTAGAGTTCATTAATGCCCATACAGGACAGAGCACTAGAGGAGGTGCCAGGCTTACCCCAGCTGCTTCCACCCACTTCCGGCCCACCCCCACCCCACCATCACCAGTCCTTTACACACTCCCTCAAAACACCTCCTCTTGCTTGCCACCCAAAGCTCACCTCCATTCTCTCCCCTCTTAAAACTGCCTCCTTTGCCCCAGTCTCCTCACCAGCACCTCTGACCCTATCCGCTCCTCTTCGTCAAGATTCCTGATAAAGTCTTCCACACTCAACCTGCTCCCTCGCCTCTCATGACTCACTCTCACCCATAGTAAGTCAACAAATTCAACAAATATTTATTTAGCGTATGCTGTGTGCAAAACTCTCAGAACACTGAATAAGACAGCCTGTGGCCACAGAGAGCTTAGCGTAGCACAGTTGGGGTGAGTGCAAATTGTAATGAAGATGAACATGAAACATGGCAAGGGAGTGGTGGCTAAATCCCGGGTGTCACATGAAAGTGGGCTCATGGAAAGTGTCCTGGAGGAGGGGGGTGTCTCAGACCGTCCTCCAGCTAGGAGTGACAGGACCATCGTTATGCACAAATCTCAGCTCAGGAAAATATGAGAGTGACTTCTTTTTATTTATATTCAAAAGGAAAATCAATGTATTGATACCTGTGGAAAACACAATATATTATAATCATTCCCATGACCGCTTTGTTGATAGGAAGGTGGTCCAGCAAGAAGCTGGGCACAGTGGGTTTCACCTGCTAGAATGGACACATTTGAAATAAATATACAGACCACACGGGGTCCACTAAGTTTTTATCAGCCAAGATTTTGGAAAATAGAAGGGTGGTGTAGATCAGGAGAAGATGTGAAAAGATGCATGAAGAAAGAACATGGTAACAGGGAAAATAATAACAAATAATTAGTTACATAGTGAGAAAAGTGGAGAAAGGAAACCAAGAAGTTTTGATTTTCCTAGCCAGGTCCTTGGTAAGCTTTATCCTGAGAACAGGAAGCCACTGAGGATTACCGAGCAAGAGAGGTTACTTTGATGGCTAGTGTCAGGCAAGGGAGGATTACTCTGCCCCTGTCAGCCCTTAAACCCCTGCCATCTCAGTCCCTGAGACCTGTGACTTCCATACAATGTCCCCTATCCTCATGCATGGGGTGAAGAGAGGGGCTCAGAGAGAAAAATGGTCCCTGCGAACCCCCACCCCCAGACCACCATCCCCAGGCTGAATGTAATTGTCCTCAATGAAGCCATCGTCATCCTCATCTTCACCCACCTCCGGGCCAACACCCTTCCCTGTCCTGGGCAGTGGCCGGTGCTGGTAGCTGGCATGGTATTTGCGGCAGAGGTGGCATTTAGCAGCAAGCGCAATGAGAAGAGAGAGGACCACAGCCCCCAGCACCACCCCGACCAGCACAGGCCATGCCTGGGCCCCAGTGCCTGGTCCAGGGGATATGGCTGATTCTGTGGGGAGCTGGGAGGGCCCCACAGTGGCTGCAAAGAAAGAGACAGCATTATGGATAGGGTACCAGATGGGACCCCAGGGGAACCAAGAGGAGTAGAGGCAGGGTCCTTCGCCCAATCCCAACAGCTAAGGGACCACTCCTCTCCTCGGCCTCCCTCCCGCTGTCACTCACTGCTGTTTGCCTCATCCATGGAGAGGCCAAAAGGCGCCAGCGAGCCTCAGCCTCTGCCAGAAGAGCCCTGGCTCCAGGGAGACCCCCAGACACCAAACAGCCGCAGGCAGAGTCCTATAACACATACACACGTAGGAGTCAGGAAAGGCACAGTGCGCACACTCCAGGTCACATAGCCATGTTAGGGCACTGCACGAACTCTGAAAACTGGACAACTGACCTTAACACTTTGTCCACAGGAGAGAAACAAGCTAAGTACATGGGAAATGGCTATTCTTCAAGGAACATGGTAGGATCTGGCTCTGAAAGGGGCTGAAAAAATAAATCAATGCGGGAACTTACTGAGCATTCCTTATGATATGGACACCAGGTGCTATGCTTACAGACCCACGATGTGGTTGTAAACATTTGCCTCTCTCAGTAGGAGAACACTCTGAGGCCTAGAAGAGTGAGCTGACTCAGCCAATGTCCCAAGATTTGAAACCTGGCTCTCTGAGACCAGGGCCAGAGGCCAATCTGCTACATGGCTGGTGAGTGGAGAGACAAGGCACAGGCAGCTACTAGCTCCCAGAGGCTGGACAACTGCAACTGCTTGGAGCAGCGAGCCAAGTGGAGAGCAGACTCGGAGAGCAGTCCCCACTGAGGGCAGAGGGCCCAGACACAGCCAGGGCAGCCCTGGTCCATCGGTCCCTGAGTCTGGAGTCCCTGCTACTCCACCCCTACCTTCAGCCCTCGGGCTCATCCTTGTCCCTTCCTTGCTGCCCCAAGAAGGATCTATTCAGGGAGCAGTCAAACACAGATGACGTGAATCCGGAAATTACCTGGATGAGAATCCTGGGAGTGGGAGCACCTAGAGGTGGAGCACGTTAATTAAGGGAGTATTAGAGGAAGGTCATCTAGGTATCCTGGAGAGGGTGTATCTGAGCCTGAGGAGTCTGGAGGAAGAGCACCTAGGTTAGAGAAGTTCCTGGAGGAGCAGCGAGGGTTGGAGATTACCTGCAGGCAGAGCACTGGAATGAGAGGAGCACCTGGGAGGAGTGCCCAGGGACTGGGAAATCACCTAGGAGAGAAGCCCCTAGTTTAGGAGATATGGGTCATATTCTTTAATACAGATACTGTAAGGATGTCTTCCATCTCCTCTCCAAACTGCCATCAAGCTCCACGTGTTCTTCCTCTAAATATCCCTGGAGCAGCCATGCCCCTCCTCTCCACCCCACATCTGCTGCCCCAGTCCAAGTCACCACCATGAACCTCAACTCTTACAATAATTTCACACGTCTACACCCAACTCCGTCCATTCCCCAGAGACATGAGTCTAAATCCAAATCTGACTCCACCATTCCCGTTTAAGAAAGTATCCAGGTACCTCCCGACTGCAGACACTTTCATCAAACGATACAGCAAATGGCCCTCAGACCAAACTCTTCTTCCTCTTCACCTTCGATTGCTACCCCAAGTTACTCTCAATCTCTTTCTCTCTCTCCCTCCCTTCCCCACCCCCACCCTCTGGTTCCCCACCCCCACCCCCACCCCCATGGCCCCCTCCTCAGTGTTTTGAGTTCTCATTTCTCAAGGTCAAATCAGCTGCCTGTGAGGTTGTCCCAAGGAGCCTATGGATGGCCCCCTTCACTGCCTGTTTGTCAACTACCCGTCAGAGTTGGCCATTTACTGAATAGGCAGCTCCCTGGGTACAGACTGGGCTAAGCACTCATGCCCTGGTGCAGGCAGATGTGAGAGATATGTTTGTGAGGTGAGGGCAGGAGAGAGCTGGGGAGCAATATGGGAGAAGAGGGCATTAGAAAGGGGAGTAAAACATTCATTCATTGACATTCATTGGGCGCTGACCATGGGCCACGCACTCTGCACTGGATCACCCCGAATAAATTTTGTTTAATTAAAATAAATTGAACTCAATTGGACTTTCTAAGATTTGGCACTTACTCGTTTCTTCCTGCCCTGCCCCTGAGAATGCTTCCCAAGGACACACACACAGACAGGCTATCGCCCCACCCCACAGGTCACATTTCCTCCCAGACAAATACACCCGCTCTGGTCTCCACAGACACACACACTCCACCCAGATTTGTAACCTCCTGGGAGCCCTCAGGGATTTGTGCGTTTCCCCTCCCAGGTCCCCCCAAAATCTTCCCCACTGCTCCCCACCTGTAGGCGGTGTGCACAACCGGTGGAGGCAGCTTCCGGAAGACGCGGGCAGGACCCGGACGGGTGGGCGGGCCGGCTGTACTCACCTGGGACGCGGCGGGCGGGGCTCGAGCCGCAGGTGAGGGCGGAGGGCTGCGCAGCCCTTCTGCCAGGAGGACTCGTCCTACATCCTCCCAAGCTTTTGCCCAGAACCTTCCGGCGCAGGCCTCACCCCCACCCCTAGTGCAGAGGGGTTGGTGCACCTGGGGTCCCGCCTGAGAGGGGTCCCACCGGCCCTGGACCAGCTGAGCAACACAGCGGGGTGCTGCTCCGGCCCGCGGCCCTGATAAGCAAGTTAATTTCCTGACACCGGTGGAAAGTCCAGAGTCGAAGGTTAGCTTTGCAGGCCTGTGAACGCGGTGAGCCGGAACCGGAGGAAAGGTAGAGGTCATTCCTCGCAGGCAAACCAGAAGGACCAAGGACACTCCAAATTGAATGATAACGTGTGTGAGACTGTGTGTGTGTGTGCAGGGAGGTTAACGCAGAGTATGAGTTCCAAAGCCCTTCATATGCAGGTGACTGAGTGCCTTTAGGGAATTACCGTGTCTTTACTTGGATGGACGTTCAAACTTTGATCTAGATCGCAAGAACATCTATGACTCCCACAAATGTAGGTTCTGAACCTCTCTTTTTTGCCTTACTCATCGTCCCCACATCTAGTGCCACCTTGTCATTTAAAACTCAGTTCAGGAGGCGCATGCTGCTGGAGCAGAGGTTGGACGCAGTCCATGTACAAAGCCGGAACTGGCGGGAACTAGTAAAATGAACAAAAATAACTAAAATGCCTTCTTCCTCCTCTCTCCTCCTTCCTTCCTGCCTGCCTGCCTGCCTCCGCCTGTCTTCATTCCTGTCTGCACCTTTCCTTCAAAAAACAAGCTAGCTAGGTTCAGACGCCACTTACCCAGGTCCTTCATCGTCTCTGGTAAGCCCCGCCCACAACCTGCACGCCCCGCCCACCACAAGCCCCGCCTTCTCCGTGATAGAGCGCCTTCCATCACAGCATTTTATTTCTACCTGCGCAGCCTCTCTCAAAGCCTAGGAGCTCTCCCAGGGTGGGGCCAGGCATTTACAGTTTCTGGATTCAAAGCACCTGACTCTGGGTTCTCAGTAGATATCTGAGAGGAAGTGTTGGAACTAAGTAATGCAGGTACATGAATTCACACGGACCCACAGGGCTCAGCAGCAGCAAGGACGGCATGGGCCTTGGTAGAACTGCAGCTGGGAAGTGGAGGCCAAGTTCAGTCAGGACCCTGACTGTCATAGCATGGAGTGTGAACTCTCAACACCAGTAGGCCCTTCCTACCTCTTCCACCTGGCTGGCGCATATTCCTTCACACGGCTCCAACCACACCAAACGTCTCTGCTCCTGGAACAGGCCACGCTGTCACCTCCCAGGCTCTGCAAGCGCTGCTCCTGGGACTCCTCCTTTCCCTCAACCCTCACCTCCAGTTCTTCCCCGACAGGTCCATCTCCCTTCTGGCTGATTGCTCCTCCCAAACCTACTCACTACTCGGGGCCCAGCTTAGGTGTTTCTCTGTCTACATCTGCCTTCCCTGATACTTCCTAGTCTGGGTGTCTTCTCCTCTGTGCCCCCAAAGACCCTGGCCCTTCTCCATGGCCCCGACTACACAATATTGTGATTTCTTCTTTATTTGGCAGGATCTCCTTAGAGCCTATAAACTTTGGACGTAGGATCTATCCTGTCTTATTTCCTTTGTAGCCTCACTATCTGAACTCAGCTGTAAATACTTCTGACTGAAATAAATGAGAGGAACATGAAAACTATGCCGAATGGGGCAGTATGGAGGCAAGGAAGATTTGAGGTTTTGCTTTGATTTTTGAAGCAAGGAAATCATAGGATTCAAAAGATATTCATTAAATACCTACTGTGTCCTGGGCACCAAACTGGGCTTGTTTTGTTTTCTGTTTCTTAACTAACGTATTCGTAGAATATAATCTAATTTGCATAACAAAAATGACACTATCTTAGCTCCTTTCAGTACATAATTTAGTGGCATTTAGTACATTCAGAATGTGCATAAGCATCATATAAAACACTGGTTCTAAAACATTTCATCACACCAGAAGTTGGCTCCTACCCATTAAGTAATTGCTCTTCATTTCCCCCTCCCCCAGCCACCAATAATCTGCCTTCTGTCTCTGTGGATTTGACTGCTCTGGATATTCCATACAAATATAATCATACTTGTGCCAGCATTTTAATGAACGATTTTATGTAATCCTCATAACCGCTGTGAGACAGATGTTAATTATCCCCTTAACCGATGTAAAAAATGAGACCATGAGAAGATAATTTCAGTGAAGTCCCACAGAGGAAAGCAAGTAGAAGTCTGTACACCCATCAGTCAGACATTTAGTCAATGACTGCTTGTCGGACACCCGCCACAGAACCACAATCAGTCCATACAGCATGCATTGCAAAATGGCAGAAGGCAGCCTCCTGGATACCCCCACAGCATGGAGACCAGCAAGGAGGCTGGATATCAGCATCCACTAACCCCTCATCCAGGCGCAGTGAACAACCTTTCCAACCTTCCGTGGTGGCCCTAGCGATCGTGTGGCAGGCTGTGTGCTCTGATGATGCCATAGTTCCCTCCACCATGCAACTTTCTCCCTGGTGGGGAAGACAGACAAGACACAAGTAGAGAAAGAAATAAGTACTTTGAATTAAGTACTTTGAATAAAGCAAGACAGCATCATGTGACAGGTAGTTGTACAGAGGGATTCCCATGAGATAGAAAAAGAGGGGACTCATTGAAAAGAAGGTATTCGAGCTGAGATCTGAGTACGAGACAGAAATCATGCCACTATTCGGAGAAAGAGCATTCCAGAAAGAGGTAACAGCCAGAACAGAGACTGAAAGGCAGGGATATGGCTGACTTGTTCAAGCGACAAAGAGGCCGGCTGGATGGCGTGTGGTAAGAGATAGAGGAGCTTCCTGAAGCACCAGTCTCGGGCCAGCTTAGTGGAGCCTCCTGGGAGCCTTTCCTCCATGAGACGGGAAGTCACTGATGATTGGAGCAGAGGACTGAAGGATTGACCTTCTTTGGCTTCCATGTGAAGAATGAACTAGAGAACAAGGTAGAGACCAGGTAGGAGGCTGTTGCTACCATTCAGGAGAGAGACAATGCGGCAACCGGTTAGGTAGACATGAGAAAAGAACTCAGACTCTGGATGTATTGTGAGGAGGAAGCTGACATAATTTGCTGACTGGATGTGGGTTTGAGTGAAAAGAAAGGAGCCCAGGATAACTCCAAAGTTTTTACTTGAGCAACTAGAAGGACGGAGTTGTCCTTTCTGATGAGGGAAGACTCAGGAAGGGACAGATTTAGGAGGGCAGTCAGGACCTCCATGTGGGCATGTTAAGTGGGAGATGCCTGAAAGATATACAGATAGCATATCAAGGAGGCAGTAGTATGAAATATTCTGAAGGCAGAGGAAGGTAAGGGCTGAAAATAGAAATAGGACGATTTTGCAAGCCAGTCATCTAAGATGCACAAAGAAAGTAAGCGTTGAGAGAGAAGAGGGCTGAGGGCTGAGCTCTGAAGCACCCCAAGACAGGTGGGTTGGGAAGGAGAGCTGGCGCAAGTAGAGAGGTGTCCTGGAGGTGAGGGAAGAAACTTTTCAAGGGCAAAGTCCTGGTCAACTACGTCAAATGCTGATGTTAGCCTAAGATATGAATTGAAAATTGACTTTGAAATTGGTCATGTGGAGGTTAGCATTGACCTTGAAAAGAGCAGTTTTGCTGTTATGTTGGGGACAAAAGCCAATTAGAACAATGCATGAATGAGTAGGGGAGCAAAAGTAGAGAAACTCCCTTGAGCAATGTTACTATAAAAGCCTCAGAGAACAGGGCAGACCCTGAAGGTGGGTGTGCACTCAAAGGGGGATATTTTTTAAGGCGAGTTGCTGTAAGACCAAGTGAGTCTGACCATTAGAATAATCCGGGAGAGGAAGGAAATTGGTGATGAGAATGAAGAGAGAAGGGACAAAGAATGTGAACTCGTTAAGGAATCAAGGGGTCTAGCACTGAGTGCACAGAGCGGGGAGTTGGCCTAGGACCAGGACAGGGAGAGTCCTGGGAAGGTGGAGCGTACAGGTCAAACACTGGGGGGCTGCGCGAGTTTTCTTCTAGTAGCTTCTGTTTCTCCAGAGAAATAGAAGCCAATGTCAGAGGCTGAGAGTAAAGAGTGGGAAAGGGGTGCTGGGGTTCCAGGAGAGAAGAAAAAGTATGAATCGTTATCCAGAACTTAGGAGAGACAGCAGCCCAGCTGACCTGTAATAGGCTCGCCAGGGCAGCATCAAGGTCCCCTTCAAAGTACATGGATGAATCTGCACAGTGGTCACTTAGGGTGGCTGAGCGTTTCTGCATCCAGTCATTCCAAGCATCATATTCTTCACAGTCATTTGGAGTGATAGCAACCACTTCTTCTCAAAGTTTTGTTTATATTTCCCAAAGGAAACTTGTAGTGCTGCTGTCAAAATGGGGAATGAATGCTAAGCAAGCAAAAGAATGAGGTGTCCTGGCCCCTGCCCCACACCCGCCCCTTCTCCGAGTGACCCAACCCCTCCTGTAACAGATCCCGGGTCTTGGCCTTGGGTGGTTGACATTATCATCCAGGAAGCATGGCAGCAGGAAAACGCATGGGCCCGCCCAGTGACAAAGATGCTCACAGCCCTGGCACATGGTCGGTGCTCAATAAACTCTTGTCAGCCGAATCTACAAGAACATGGATGGAACTGAGGAGGATTATTCTAAGTGAAATAAATCAGAAGGAGAAAGACAAATGCTATGTGATTTCACTCATATGTGGAATCTAAAAACAAAGCAAGTGAACCAACAAAATAAAACTTTTAGGCGCTGAGAACAGCATGGTGACTACTAGAGGAGAAGGAGTTTGGCATTTGGGGTGCGTGAAATGGGTAAAGGAGGTCAATTTATGGTGATGGGTAAAAACTAGATTTTAGGTGATAACCATGACAGATGTCAAGTCATAATTGAAAGGTTTTTTCTCTGGGCTCCGCGAGGAAAGAAAGCCAATCAAACAAAAAGTCGAATAGCCGGGGCTTTATTGGGGTTTGCGCATCCAGGCAAGGTTCTCAGGTCCGCAGAAGGGGGGCCTGGGAAGTTGCGCCCGAACAAAGGGAAGCGTGCTCTTTAAGCAAAAGAATTTCGCGGGCTTCATACGTCGCGATTGGGGATTGGTCCTGTGATTCCAGGTGTGGGTTTCACTCCCTCAGTCTGATGTCAGCCACCTTTTTCCCAGGTATGGCTGTCGTTTTGTCCCTCTGGGCCAGCCTAACAGTGATGATATGGACCTGAGACTTACGCAATGTTAAAACCAGTTTCACATGCACGCAGACACACACAGAACAGCTCGGTTGTATAGTAAAGGACAGAATTGAACTCTAGGTGATGAATTTAATGTAGTATGTAGATATGGATCTATGATGGTGCACACCTTAAATATATGACATTATGATACAGTGTTCCTTCAATAAAAACATTTTTTAATTAAAATAAAAAACAAATCTTGGGTGAGTCCTTGTGGCTCAGGCAGCTGAGATGCTGGTGTGTGGACCATGTAAAGTCCAAGAGCCTAGGTTCGTGACGAGGGTCAGGGTGAAAAACCAAATCAATAAAGATGCTTCCTTCTTCCTTCCTTAAAATGCTTCTTTCTCTTCTCCCTGTCTTCCTTCCTCCCTGTTAGGCTGGCCCAGGGACAAAAGCAGCAGCGGCCATGCCCGGGGAAAATGGCAGCCAAGCCCGGGGGGAAAAAGGTGGATGACATCAGACTAAGGGATGCGACCCCCACACCTGGATTCCCAGGGCCAATCCCCAATCGTGACATAGGAAGCCCGCGAAATTCCTCTGCTTAAAGAGCGCGCTCCCCTTTGTTCAAGCGCGACTTCCCAGCCCGCGACTTCCGCAGGCCCATTTTGCGGACTTGGGAATTTCGCCTGGGTGTGCAGAATCCAATAAAGCCCTGACTATTCGACTTTTGTCTAATTGACTTTTTCTCCTCGTGGAGCCCAGAAAAACCTTACACTCCCTTCGTTCCACTCTTTAAAAAAAAGTCATAACTTGTGGACTGAATGATTAGACTTCCAGAAGTAGTAACCCTTTGCGCTCTGTGTATAGGACCCTCTGTTCTACTGTTCTAGGTGGCCTTTGAACAGGCAGAGGACCCATTCTCTGCAAGCCTATGAATGGAGGTTGCCCATTTCTGGCTTCTGGCCACTTCCAGCCACCCAGAGATGGAGTCAGCACCTCCTCAGGACCATCCCACACGTTCCTCCACACAGCTGTCCCAGATGCTGGCCAGTCCCCACTCCTGGGTCTCGATCCAGACCTGGATGTACCCAGAATGCGGAATGTCCCTGAAGTGATCCCACAGGGGCTGGGCTTGAAGGTTGATGGAAAACTGTCACCACGGAGAAGTGACAGTTCACTCAGGTAAACTCAAATGCTATATTCCCAGCAGGGTGTGTCAGACCTAGACCAAAGACAAAGAAAAGGCTTCCAGGTTTCCTCACTTCCTTGAGGTGGATGAGCTTGTGCCTGTCCAGCGCCATTGTATTCCATGAAGTGCTGAAAGACTATTCATCAAGCCTTTTATGTCCCCAGCCATGACATCCTGAAACTCCAGAATAATTACCTCGCATAGTTGTCACATCAGATACAACATCTGGGATCATGGGGCAACTTCTTCCCAAGCCACCAGCTCCATCTTGCCACACTGGAGATGGAATTCCATATCATACGTGCCCAGTATAATGAAGTAGCTCTGTGTGGCTCCCATCCTACCTCAGTTATCTCTGGGGTAACAGGTCTAGGAGGAACACAGTTCAGCTGGGTCACAGCCCTGCAAGTGGTCAGAGGTGGCAGGCTAGACGAACAGAGGGGCCCCATCATGCTGCCCCCTGCTGTTCCCCGTCTCCCTGGCCCCCATGCAATAGGAATGGTGACCTCTCCCACATTCTCGCTCACTCATAGCAGTCTGGAAAGGAGAAAGGAGGAAGGTTGGCGCCCACCTGAGGCCCCAGTAGCCTTGAGGAACTTCCCATGTGGAAATTCTCTGGTGGCAGCCATTGCTTATCCTGGATGGAGGTGTCTCTCCCCGTGGGGCAGGGTGTCCACACCTGCATGTGTTTGCACTGGCAAGTCCAGTGTCCCTTCCTCAAGGTCAGACAAAGAATGGAGCAGGCAGAGCACGGGCATGCCTTCAGGGGAAAAGGGCTAAGGGGTGATATTGGGTGACTGCCTTCAAATATTTCCTTATCATTCCTGGGTCCCTAGACAGGAGTCCTGTAAGCAAATGAGCTTGTGTGTCACTACTCCTTACCCTCCAACAACATTCAAAGTGAGATTGAACAACAGGAAGCAATCCTCAGC